>CM060733.1:20762938-20829980 GCA_030704615.1 Takakia lepidozioides
CCATTTTTCCAGTCATGCACGTAATTCGAAGAGCGGATGGATGGAAATCTGACGCCGGATTTCCATCCGCCAGGTAAGTCAGCGCGCAAAATTTCCGTCATGCAGGTAATATTCGAAGAGCGATCGATGGAAATCCCGGCGCCGGATTTCCATCGATCCGCTCTTCGAATTACCTGCATGACTTGGAAAATGGCGCCGAATTCCGATTTTGGGTGCCAGTCAGATCTGGGACATAGCCGTTTTCGGCCCCGAACAGGAAAATGTTTTTTTTTTTTTTTTTTTTTTCCTGCGCCATTTTTTCATTTCGGGGCGAAAATGGCTAAGTCCCAGATCTGACTGGCACCAAAATCGGAATTCGGCGCCATTTTTCCAGTCATGCACGTAATTCGAAGAGCGGATGGATGGAAATCCGACGCCGGATTTCCATCCGCCAGGTAATCAGCGCGCAAATTTCCGTCATGCAGGTAATTCAAAGAGCGGATGGATGAAAATCTCCGGCGCCGGATTTCCATCGATCCGCTCTTCGAATTACCTGCATGACGGGAATGGCGCCGGAATTTCCGATTTTGGTGCCAGTCAGATCTGGGACATAGCCGTTTTCGGCCCCGAACAGGAAAATGGTTTTTTTTTTTTTTTTTTTTTTTTTTTTTTTTTTTTCCGGCGCCATTTCTTCATTTCGGGGCCGAAAATGGCTAAGTCCCAGATCTGACTGGCACCAAAATCGGAAATTCGGCGCCATTTTTCCAGTCATGCAGGTAATTCGAAGAGCGGATCGATGGAAATCCGGTGCCGGATTTTCATCCATCCGCTCTTCGAATTACCTGCATGACGGAAATTTTGCGTGCCGACTTACTTGGCGGATGGAAATCCGGCGCCGGATTTTCATCCATCCGCTCTTCGAATTACCTGCATGACCGAAATTTTGCGTGCCGACTTACCTGGCGGATGGAAATCCGGCGCCGGATTTCCATCCATCCGCTCTCTCGAATTACCTGCATGACTGGAAAAATGGTGCCGAATTTCCGATTTTGGTGCCAGTCAGATATGGGACGTAGCCATTTTCGGCCCCGAAATGAAAAAATGGCGCCGGAAAAAAATAAAATAAAAAAATAAAAAAATAATAAAGACACGCCATTGTTCTTGTTGGGGCCGAAAACGGCTAAGTCCCAGATCTGACTGGCACCAAAATCGGAAATTCGGCGCCATTTTTCCAATCATGCAGGTAATTCGAAGAGCGGATCGATGGAAATCCTGCGCCGGATTTTCATCCATCCGCTCTTCGAATTACCTGCATGACGGAAATTTTGCGCGCCGACTTACCTGGCGGATGGAAATCCGGCGCCGGATTTCCATCCATCCGCTCTTCGAATTACCTGCATGACTGGAAAAATGGCGCCGAATTTCCGATTTTGGTGCCAGTCAGATCTGGACTTAGCCATTTTCGGCCCCGGAATGAAAAAATGGCGCCGGAAAAAAAAAAAAAAAAAAAAAAAAAAAAAAAAAAAAAAAAAAAAAACACGCCATTTTCCCTGTTCGGGGCCGTAAACTGCTAAGTCCCAGATCTGACTGACACCCAAAATCGGAAATTCGGCGCCATTTTTCCAGTCATGCAGGTAATTCGATGAGCGGATCGATGGAAATCCGGCGTCGGATTTTCATCTATCCGCTCTTCGAATTACCTGCATGACGGAAATTTTGCGCGCCGACTTACCTTGCGGATGGAAATCCGTCGCTGGATTTTCATCCATCCGCTCTTCGAATTACCTGCATGACGGAAATTTTGCGCGCCGATTTACCTGGCGGATGGAAATCCGGCGCCGGATTTCCATCCATCCGCTCTTCGAATTACCTGCATGACTAGAAAAATGGCGCCGAATTTCCGATTTTGGTGCCAGTCAGATATGGGACGTAGCCATTTTCGGCCCCGAAATGAAAAAATGGCGCCGGAAAAAAATAAAATAAAAAAATAAAAAAAATAATAAAGACACGCCATTGTTCTTGTTGGGGGCTGAAAACGGCTAAGTCCCAGATCTGACTGGCACCCAAAATCGGAAATTCGGCGCCATTTTTCCAATCATGCAGGTAATTCGAAGAGCGGATCCATGGAAATCCTGCGCCGGATTTTCATCCATCCGCTCTTCGAATTACCTGCATGACGGAAATTTTGCGCGCCGACTTACCTGGCGGATGGAAATCCGGCGCCGGATTTCCATCCATCCGCTCTTCGAATTACCTGCATGACTGGAAAAATGGCGCCGAATTTCCGATTTTGGTGCCAGTCAGATCTGGGACTTAGCCATTTTCGGCCCCGGAATGAAAAAAATGGCGCCGGAAAAAAAAAAAAAAAAAAAAAAAAAAAAAAAAAGACACGCATTTTCCCAGTCGGGGCCGTAAACTGCTAAGTCCCAGATCTGACTGACACCCAAAATCGGAAATTCGGCGCCATTTTTCCAGTCATGCAGGTAATTCGATGAGCGGATCGATGGAAATCCGGCGTCGGATTTTCATCTATCCGCTCTTCGAATTACCTGCATGACGGAAATTTTGCGCGCCGACTTACCTTGCGGATGGAAATCCGTCGCTGGATTTTCATCCATCCGCTCTTCGAACTACCTGCATGACGGAAATTTTGCGCGCCGATTGACCTGGCGGATGGAAATCCGGCGCCGGATTTCCATCCATCCGCTCTTCGAATTACCTGCATGACTAGAAAAATGGCGCCGAATTTCCGATTTTGGTGCCAGTCAGATATGGGACGTAGCCATTTTCGGCCCCGAAATGAAAAAATGGCGCCGGAAAAAAATAAAATAAAAAAATAAAAAAATAATAAAGACACGCCATTGTTCTTGTTGGGGGCCGAAAACGGCTAAGTCCCAGATCTGACTGGCACCAAAAATCGGAAATTCGGCGCCATTTTTCCAATCATGCAGGTAATTCGAAGAGCGGATCGATGGAAATCCTGCGCCGGATTTTCATCCATCCGCTCTTCGAATTACCTGCATGACGGAAATTTTGCGCGCCGACTTACCTGGCGGATGGAAATCCGGCGCCGGATTTCCATCCATCCGCTCTTCGAATTACCTGCATGACTGGAAAAATGGCGCCGAATTTCCGATTTTGGTGCCAGTCAGATCTGGGACTTAGCCATTTTCGGCCCCGGAATGAAAAAATGGCGCCGGGAAAAAAAAAAAAAAAAAAAAAAAAAAAAAAACACGCCATTTTCCCAGTTCGGGGCCGTAAACTGCTAAGTCCCAGATCTGACTGACACCCAAATCGGAAATTCGGCGCCATTTTTCCAGTCATGCAGGTAATTCGATGAGCGGATCGATGGAAATCCGGCGTCGGATTTTCATCTATCCGCTCTTCGAATTACCTGCATGACGGAAATTTTGCGCGCCGACTTACCTTGCGGATGGAAATCCGTCGCTGGATTTTCATCCATCCGCTCTTCGAATTACCTGCATGACGGAAATTTTGCGCGCCGATTTACCTGGCGGATGAAATCCGGCGCCGGATTTCCATCCATCCGCTCTTCGAATTACCTGCATGACTAGAAAAATGGCGCCGAATTTCCGATTTTGGTGCCAGTCAGATCTGGGACTTAGCCATTTTCGGCCCCGAAATGAAAAAATGGCGCCGAAAAAACAAGAAAACAAAAAAAAAAACGTCATTTTTCTTGTTCGGGGCCGAAAACGGCTAAGTCCCAGATCTGACTGGCACCCAAAATCGGAAATTCGGCGCCATTTTTCCATTTCTGGGCCCAGTCAAATCTGGGACTTAGCCATTTTCGGCCCCGACTGGAATAATGGCGCCGAAAAAAAAAAAAAAAAAAAAAAAAAAAACAAACGATATTTCTCTCAGTTCGGGGCCGAAAACTGCTAAGTCCCAGATCTGACTGGTACCCAAAATCGGAAATTCTGTGCCATTTTTCCATTTCTGGGCCCTGTCAAATCTGGGACTTAGCCATTTTCGGCCCCGAACTGGAACAATGGCGCCGAAAAAAAAAAAAAAAAAAAAAAAAACAAACGATATTTCTCCAGTTCGGGGCCGAAAACTGCTAAGTCCCAGATCTGACTGGTACCCAAAATCGGAAATTCGGCGCCATTTTTCCAGTTCAGGGCCCAGTCAGATCTGGGACTTTGCCATTTTAGGCCCCGAACTGGAAAAATGGCGCCGAAAAAAAAAAAAAAAAAACAGCCATTTTTCTAGTTCGGGGCCGAAAACAGCTAAGTCCCAGATCTGGCTGGCACCCAAAATCGGAAATTCGGCGCCATTTTTCCAGTTCGGGGCCCAGTCAGATGTGGGACTTAGCCATTTTCGGCCCCGAAATGGAAAAATGGCGCCATTTTTCCAGTTCGGGGCCCCGAAAATGGCTAAGTCCCTAGGGTGGCTGGCACCAGAATCGGAAATTCGGCGGCCATTTTAGGCCCCGAACTGGTAAAATGACACCGAAAAAAAAAACAAAAACAAAAACAAAACCAAAAAAACGCCATTGTTCTAGTGCGGGGCCTAAAATGGCTAAGTCCCAGATCTGACTGGCACCAAAATCGGAAATTCGGCGCCATTTTTCCAGTTCCGGGCCCAGTCAGATCTGGGACTTAGCCATTTTCGGCAAGTAAATGCAATAAAATGTTGCATTTCAAGTCCACTTGTGCCACATTCCAACTTCACATGACCCTATTTCCGTGCCTCCTAACCCTATTTCCGTGGACTTACAATGGTCTGCTCATGTTTTTTTTTTTTCCGCTCATGCTCATGCCGCTCATGAAATAGCAGCCCCCACCTTACTCCATAGGTCCTCGATTTTGGGAATCATACTCTTGTCAGTACAACCCATGTAAAAGTAGCCATTCTTGTTTGCAGGTTGTCCAAACAACTTTGCACATTGTTCTTTGGTGATGTCTTTGTCTAAGAGAAGTTGTTTGGGATTCTTGCCTGTCGCATTCAGCTTGAGGACATCCCTGAAGTAATCTGCTGATTTGTGCCCCCCTCTTTCGCCCATAGTATCTTCAGATGCTGCATTGGAACTCTTCCCATTCATAGGTGAATTCTGTAACTTACTCCCCGACTGCACCATTGTTTTGAACCGCTTCTTGAGTGCCCTACATACTCCCAGCCCCACATTCCCATTAAACTAGTTTTTTACAACTCCAGGTTGGTTATGTACGGAGACAGCAACATGAGGGGGCAAGGATGGAGCTACAAACCAACACCCTACCGACATTTCCAGCTTCATGAGAACCAACAAACCAACAAAACAACAAACCAACAAACCCTAAACCCTACTGACATTTCCAGCTTCATGACAACCATACTACCTAATTCTGACATGAAATTACCTTTTCAATCAGAGGCCAAGTCTGGATCGTCTCTGGTTAACGCAAGTTACCCCTTCAAGAAGTGCAAGTGATCCACATAGATGACAAACGTGTTTTCCACACGTTTTCAAATTCTATATTCCCCCACATGGTGAAGTTTCAGAGAATCAACATTCACATATTGATGATATGCATTGCCATATTCCTCTTCGATCCCAACCAATGATTGACAGAAGGGACAAGTTCCTTCAATCTAGCGTCATGGTTCAGTTTAGGTAACTAGGTACGCAAGGATGAGTTGGGTTGTCACGTGCTACAACAACAAGAGACTACTCTACCCCTCTACCCCACATAGGCTATGAGGTACGCAATAAAAGTGAAAATATGAGTAGGGAACACCAGATTGCACAAAAGCTAAGGGGGTGCCACACCTGTAATGCTTTTGCAAGATGTGGTGGGAGGTAGCGTGAGGGAGAAATAGTAGCCCCACAAATGTGACAACATATGCAGGCAAGCAGATGGAATCAGAGGATAGTAAAATGTAAATTCTTCAAGGACTAACATGGCAGCAAGAGAAACCAAACATTTTCAACACAGACACTCAAAATTCCTTGGCAATCAACAATCACACTGTTGGGCCCTTCTTCTGCACACTAGAAAATAGGTTACTGTCCAGGTCTCCAAAAATGGGATCCACTTGCCCCCCTCACTATAACATAAAAAAGGTAGCTCGTTGGAGAGTAGTTTGAAGTCATAACAACAAAGATAGGTAACACAAACTCAGGGGTCTGTTCACTTGTTTGAATAGACTGGACTTGGTACCCACTACCAGTGTGACAAACTTTACATTCAGCTACATATGCTACATCTGCTACTCTTCCCCTACCTCGCTGATATCGTCCCTTTTATAACAACGACCACATTTGGTACAAGCCATATACAAATGCAACTTGACAAAAAAAGGCATGCAGTCTCACTTGAAACTAGCCAGCGACAACAGTTCACAAGTCTGCCTGGTAGGCCAGATTAGGCCAGATCCCCTCATCCCTCCCCACGATCATTAAATGCCACAATTGTGTGCTCCCTTCCAGCACATATCTTGCTGTGGAGTTCTCTTCCAGTTGTAACTGTGATGAACATACACAAAACAGGTCAAACAACTAAATGCAAATTTTGGATATTCTCACTCAAATGTTTCCACTGCAGACGGATTAATACTGAAGTTACAACGACCATGTTGGCCTACCTTGGAGTAGGCATTGCCGTGTGAGAGAGCAACTCCAACCATGCCTAAAACTTTAAAATCCATTCAGCTTTCAGTGCCTGATACCAGATACCCTAAGATGACAGACTCTATTTCTTGGAAGCAAGACCGTCATGTTAAACAGTTTGAAGTCATGGCAGAAAAATGTAGAGGAGATGTTTCAAGTACCTGAAGTTTGGGCAGGAAGAACTGACCCTGCTGGATGAAGCTCACTTGGAGGCTGAAGTGTCTAAAGCCACGTCCGAAGCATGAATAATGCTTGAACAAAAACAAGTTAGGAATAAACATCCCTGAACTTGTTTCCAGTTTGTGACATGGGTGAACCTTAGGCTGAAAGGCCTACCTATCCTCAGCATTAAACTACAATTTAACCCCAGGGCGGGGGGTCAATTCTTGAACAAATAACACATGCAGACAGGAAAGGGAGATTGTCAATGCTCGATGTGTGGGCGCGCTGAAGGCAATACCCATTTTCTAAAACAGTGTCCCGGGTATTCTCATCAGAGAGCAGACTTTTGTGATCAATCATCGTGCAGGTACCCTCACCGTAATGGTCACATACAAACTGTCATGTATGAATGACTGTGCAGCCTAAATTTGTAGGGTTTTACAACATGAATTGCTAGCATGTAGCTCCAAAAATTAGCTCAACTAGACTCACTAACAAGACGTAAGTATATCCTTCTCTGGGCAGGGAAAAAAATGGAGAAATACCAACCCAACAAAGAACACACCATAGAGAATGATAAACAAAACAGGCATCACTGTCAAGATTCAAGAAAGGCAATTAACCACCTGTGTTCAAATGCACAATGCAAGAAGTATAGAATCAGGCGTGAAAGATCGCAGCGGTGGCTCGTACTTGTAGAGTTCAAGTGGAAAATTACTAGTCATGATCATCATTTGGATGGCAATCTGCCATCTCTTTCCAGGCGCTACGACAGAAACATTCATGCTTGCAGGAACCTAATTCCAGATATGCCGCACACCAAATCGACTGGCCACGAACTTGAACGAAACTTACCAAGGGTAGAGTCAGGCAACAATCAAGTGCTTTTCCAGCGATGGCACACCCGAGCACCCCCGCCCAAGCTCCTCCTCTACTCCTCTACCCTCGTGCCTCTGCTGCTATGGCAGCAACACACAATGTTGCACTTTATAAGCTCTGCTCGCATCGCCCGCTTCCTCTGCTACCACCACCCAAGCGCGCCCATAGAAACACAGAAATGGAAATGAACTTCACGCATGCGTAGAGTTGATGAAACAATCACAAGCTAAACCCTAAAAATCTTACAAAATGGTAAGCAAACTTTTGTGATCAAACATTCCCAATCTCTTCCCAATCTCTTCACATTCCCAATCCCAATCAACTCGTACGTCCTAGCTAGCTTCTAGTTGCGCATCGCGCGTCATACATGGCAGCTCGTCGTCCCCGCGCTTCAGTCTAGCCCAACACGACCAGCCATCTTCCAGCCACCCCCCGATGAAGGCGACCTCCAATCGACGGTAATAACTTGATGTACAAAAACAATCAACGGCTACAATAAATTCAACTTTTTCCGACTTCGTTCCCGCGTGCTGCGTTTTCTACTTCATATGTCCATTTTTTATGGACTGCAAGTTGCCGCTTTTGGATGGCCCGTACCATGCTTCTACCCTTTCAAATTTAAAAATTTAAAGTTACACCCAAAATATCTGGTAACTGGTTCCCGGTTCCCTAAGTTCTATATGGTTTCCTAGGTTCCCTGGCCACGTGCCCTATAATTTCTAGGATTTCAGTTGTGTTTACAAATGCACCCCCCACAGCTCTTGGTTACCAGTGACCTGCTCTCTTCCAGTCGAGATCCGTAGCTATGCCGAGCCTTAATCCTTTGCACCAATATCCCCAACAAAAGCAAGAGCACTTACAATGCAACCCCGGAAAGCACCAGAGCTAACTAGCTTGATCAAGAACGCTTACAGCCCTTCATGCGTGCTGATTTTTCAAGGTGACAACAACAGATCTGCTATCACTGATTGTGTAAGCCTTTACATGGAGTTGGCACAGGCTGCCCTCAAGTTCTGAATTGTAAACATAGACCAAGCAGGTCGTGTAGTGAGCTGGGCCCCTTCAGCTCATATCCCGCTCATACACCAAGTGTCACCTGGTGAGTCCACAGTCTCCCACTCTCATACTCTCCTGCAACAAACACAACCTTGAGGTTCAATCCTCCAAAACCTGAGGATCGCCAGCCTGGGAGGTTGACACTGTCAGAAAGCGCCCTTCCCTTCCAGCAAATGGCCTAAGATCTGGTGACCTCGTCTATCCTTCCCTGGACTGCTCTTGCTTGGCCTTTCTCACAGTTGCCTGACATTTGACTACCCTCCAAAGAATCGGGTGAAGAGAGATGACCAGTAATAGATTGCCTGGAGGCTTGCTGTTGCAAAGGGGCTGGCGTAAGTGCAGCAGCTTGTTGTGCTGGCTCAATGTGGAGTTCAGCTGCATTAACCATCTTTACAATGCCATGCACAGGCTCATGTAAAAAAATTGCCAAGCCTATAGTTCAAAGAACCACAAAGAAAAGCTGTTGTGGCCAGCTTGACCAACCACGAGGCACAAGGCGCTAGTCCCAACTTTCACTATTGGCTGGAAAGATTGCCAACCATTCTTTCCACCACACCTTAGAAATCTTCATCAGGTGTGTGAATTAATGCTTCAAGGGCTCAAAAGAGTATTGACGTACTGGCTGGCAGGAAGTTGCAATGCCCCACATCAAGGTGGCCTGTAAGCACTGCCACCACGAGCTTCTCTTCAACAGTGCGCGGCAGGTGTCCAACTGCCCTCATGCCTTCTGCACTTCAGCCATCTCGAGCCACAAAACCCCATTCCACTAGAAATCAACACTCAACCAACGAAGTGACAATGGAAGGCTACACAGATGGTACGCCGAGATCAGCGACATGCATCTCTCTGACGAACAGTTCTTTGCAACGGAGCGCGCCTACCAAACTCGCTCTGCGCAGAATCTGCCAACGATCAATGACACACATGCCCCAGGCGCTCCAGCAACACAAACTCCTGTGACAACCAACCCGTCAGACCACCAGATTATCCTCCGCTCTGCAACACCTACGCCACCTGGTGCTCTCGGCTAACAACCCAGGTATCAAATGAGCACTGAGTGCGCTCAACAGTGATGCCGGCAGCTCCCACTCTGATCCCAAAAGTACGCTACGCCAGGCCCTTCACAACACATGGACACCTCCAGTTCACCGATCACTGCCTTTACTAAGCACGGTAGCAAACTATGGTCTGGACTTCTCAAAATCGAGCTCCTCCACCCTGCGACTGATGGCATTGCGCTCTTAACAGACAACCGCGCCTTCGTTATGGAGATGGCCTTGGCGATTCCCATTCAGGAAAAAGTGGAGAAGGCCCACGACCTACCTGCCTCCTCCGACTACCTTTCCCTGTATGCTGGCAGCGAGTCTCTACAGGGCATGGTGAATCCAGCAATATGCTTGCAAGCCAGAATGGGGCTATAAGCCAATGGCCCTTCTTGAGCTGCAACACAAATGACCACACAAGTTGGGCACGACTGGCCTACTGGGTGCTCAGCCTGCCCCAGCGCTCAGGCAGCAGAGCTGCCAGGGCCCCCTGCGCGCACCCGCCACCACAAACAGGGATGACTACACCCTGATCACCACCAACGCTAATGTGTGAAACAACAAGCGCATACCCATGGCAACAGCAGGACCAGATGGACTCCTGCCCCAAGATATATATTATAATAGTGCTAAAACAAACATTGTATCTAGCTTAGCACTAGAAAACTAGATAGCGCTCATCTCTCTCGAGTGATAAGAAAGCTAAGGACACACTGTTCACACAAGAAACAACATGAATCCAACAGCATCACTCTTTAAAATAGAAGTCGAGCCAGGGGCACCCCAAGCTATGGGGACTCCACCCCACAACAACCTACACTCCCATCATAAGCACACACAGCTCTAAACGCATGCAGGAGCTCAGTCGCGCAGGCTCAACTCGAGAGAGATGAGCTGCGCGCCTGCCGCTCTCGTGAAGATAAGACGGACCAGGTGTCAAACTAAACTTGACACCTGATTTAACACTTGACCTAAATCCAAGTGTTAAATACAAATAACTAGTTTTATTCTAGCTGTTTTCACACTGTGCTTATTTAACTTGACAGAGAGATATTACAGAAGAGAGTTTTGGTTATTGCCACATTAAAAAGAAATGAAAGACATGGGACATGAGTGATGAAAGAGAAGCTAGACGCCAGAGATATTCAGCAAAAAGAGAAAGCTATCTGAAAGCTAATTATCCATATCTTTGGGAGAGAGGAATAGACATAGGGGAATCATCTGGACCTCTCACACCATTAAGATCAAAGAGTACATCACCCATACCGGAAGAACTAGAGTTGGATGCCACTCCTTCTGTTTCTTTGCAAGAAAGATTAAGGGAATTGGTACGGGAAGAAGATCAATCACGAGGTGAAAGATCTGAGGTACATCCCTGGATAAAAGATTTGACAGAAATCTTTGATAAGAGTTGGCATGGAACACCAAAAGCAGGAACTCCAGTTTCTGAAGCGGAAGGTGAAGAAGGAGGAGAGGATGTGGCAGAGCCAACGGAGAGTTCAGACTCTCCAATACCATTGCAGTTGAGTTACATGAGTGAAGAAGAAACCCAAGGGCAGAACTTGGAGAGTGAAAACAGAGAGAAGAAATTGGAAGAGGAAGACTATGAAGAAGTAGACCCAACAACTGAGGTTGAGACTACAACCAGGACATCCCAACCCGTTGGACCTGGATCAAGTGAAGCACTTGGATCACAGGCCAACGAAGGTGTCGGCTCAGGGGGATCAGGCGGGCTGCCTGGATTTGGCTCTGGGGGGACTGGGAGTGTGGGAAGTACTGCAACTGAAGCTGGGAATACTGTGAATATCGTGGGGCCAGTAGCAATGAGTGCTCAAGGGCCACCACTTGGTGGAAGATCCACCACAACAACAACAGGTCCTGAAGGACCACCAGCAAGGGTGCCAGCACCTGTCAGTGGGCAGAAGGTAGAGCCACAGATGGCGTTACAACCAACACGGGCAAAACCACCTTTTCCAATATATTCAGGAAAAGGGGATCCCGATGTACACATTAGCCAATTTGAGCACATGTGTATAGTGAACAATGAGAATGACAATGATGCCAAGATGAGATTGTTTCCTTGTTCACTTATAAAGAAAGCAAGTGAATGGTATGCAAGATTCCCTGATAATCATTTCCTAACCTGGAATGGCTTGAATACAGCATTCCGAAATAGGTTCAGGACAAGTAAAACTGAGGATGAAGTGTATGGAAGTTTACAACAGTTAAAGCAAAAGAAGCATGAAACTGTTGAGGAGTATATGGAAAAGATGGAATTGATGATGAAAAAGCTGGCTGCAGTACCAGCACCAGGTTTACAGAAGACTTGGTTTGTGAGTGGACTAAGACCAGAGTTGCAAAAGAAAGTGGATATGTTACCCCGTAATACAGTGGAGGAGGCATTTGAAACTGCAAACAGAATTGAGCAATTGGGAATGCTCAGGAGAGAGAAAAGGGATGATGAGGACTATGAGGATGAGTCAGATGAAGAAGAAGAGCAAGAACTAAAAAGGAAGAGTAAGAGAAAGGAGAAGTTGAAGAGGGATAACTATGAGAAAAGATTGGAAGAAATCTTGAAGAAGTATGCCACAGAGGCTGCAACACATTGGAGGAAGGGTGTATGGTGTGCAAAGTGCCAGAATGAAGGCCATACCACCACTGAATGCCACATGAAGGAGAAACATTGTACTATCTGTAAAATGGATAACCATTCTACTGAGAATTGTTACTACAACAGAAGGACAACTGCAAGAGAACCTAGGCAAGGAAGGGTGCATCAGGTGCAGCCCCAGCCAAGAAGAAACAATGATCAGGACCACTATGGTAGGTCTGGTGGTTATAACAATGGCATGGAAAGGAGAGGTAATTCAAGAGGGAATTACCAAGGAAATTCCAAAGGCAACTATCAGGGTAATCCAAGGGGGAATTACCAGCCCGGGAATCAGGATTACAGAAATAATCCAAGAGCAGACCAAGGGCGAGGACCCAATGGTGAAGAACTGTGTTACTATTGTAATCAACCAGGACATCACAAGGCAGCCTGTTCATTCTGGATTAGACACCAAAATGAGATGAGAGCTCCTGTGAATGAGGGCCCAGTGGTGGCAGCTCACATGGTTAGGCCATGTGTTGTACCAGAAGTAAGTACAATGATAGTAACCAGAAGCAAAACCAAATTAATACCTCTAGTAGTTGAGGAAGATGAAGATAATGAAGGTGGCAGTGATATGCCTGAAGAAGAGACTTGGAAAGATGAGAAGGAACTGCACAAGGAAGTGGCAGATACCATAAGGGAAATGCAGAAGAGTACTGATATTCCTATGGCAGATTCCTCTGATTCTGATGGAGAAGAAGAAGTGAGTGAGGATGAAAGGAAGAAAGAAGATGCAGACATGCAAAGTAATGAAGAGACTTTGGCTGAAGTAATATGCCAGACCAAAGCAGAGATTACCATTGGACAGCTATTGGCTGTGGCACCTTATTGTAGGCATAGGCTGTATCAAGCAATCAATCGAATTGCCCAGGAGACAGGAAACACAGACCTGAACAGCAAGGTGACCAGTTATAATGTGAAGCCGGAAGGGCGAGAAACAGTCATGGATTTTGATGATTCTATGCCAGTAATCCAATTGAGAATTGGAAGCACAGAACTAACTGATGTACTGATAGATGGAGGTTCTGGAGTAAATATCATGACAAACCAATTAAGAAAGAAGCTTGGTCTAAGTAACATGAAACCAGCCCCATTTACAGTAACAATGGCAGATCAAAGAAGTGTACAGCCATTGGGATTAATAAGAGGAGTTAAGATACAGATACAGAAGATGATCTTTATGATCACAGTAACTGTGTTGAAGATGGATGAAGTCATGGAGGCTTACTCCTTATTATTGGGACGTCCGTGGCTGAAACAGGCCAGGGTATTCCATGACTGGAATTCTCAGTTATTAACTGTGCATAATGGGATACACGAGATACAAATTACCACAAAGAAATCTAGTAGATTACCTGCTACGAGAAGACCTCGAGGGGTCAGAGAGTATGACTGGAGAGGAGGACTGGATGAGGAGCAGGAAACTACCCTGTTTGCTGCACACCCAGAGTAGGAGCAGGTTGCAGAGATGCGGCTGGAAAGCCTAAGTTGTTTAAGAGGTATCTGCTGTGGTGTAGTGACAGCAACACCAACTGAAGAGGAAACCAACAGTTACCCATCACATTTCTATGAAGAAAGAGAAAGAGAAATGGAAATCCTAGAAGAACCAGCCACTGTGAGTTTACAGGATGAAGTGGTGACTGATTGGACAATCACAGCTGATGAACAGGTGAGGGAAGTGAATGTGGGAACTAAAGAGGAACCGAGGATGGTGAAAGTAGGAGCTGATTTGGAGCCAGAATTCTTTGAAGAAGCTAAGAGCTTGTTCATCAAATACAGAGATGTATTTGCTTGGAGCTATGAGGATCTAAAAGGGATACCACCTGAAGTTTGTCAGCATAAGATTGAACTGGAACCAGGGTCAGTACCAATCAAGCAGGCGAGGTACAGAATGAATCCCAACTACGCACAGAAGGCTGGAGAAGACATCAAGAAGTTGGCTGAGGCTAAGTTTATATACCCAATAGAGTATACAACTTGGTTGTCACCCATTGTTATAGTTCCCAAGAAGAATGGTAAACTAAGAGTATGTGTGAACTACAAGAAGCTGAATGCTTGTACGAAGAAAGATCCTTTCCCTTTGCCATTCACAGAAGCAGTATTGGACACTGTGGCAGGCCATGAGATGTACTCATTCATGGATGGCTTCAGTGGTTATAATCAAGTGCAAGTGGCAGAAGAAGATCAAGGAAAGACAGCTTTCATCACAGACTGGGGTGCTTATGCATACAAAGCCATGCCCTTTGGACTTTGTAATGCACTAGCAACCTTTCAGAGAGTAATAAGTGAATTTTTTCATGAGTATCTGGATGATTTCATGCAGGTGTTCTTGGATGATTTCAGTGTGTACAGCTCTAAGAATGAGCACTTGCATAAATTGGAGTTATGTCTGGCCAGATGCAGGATGAGAGATCTGGGCCTGAATCCAGAGAAGTGTACTTTCTGTGTGAACTCAGGGGTGCTTCTGGGACACATTGTGTGTAAGAAGAGACTTCTTGTGGATCCCATGAAGACAGAGGCCATTAAAGCCTCTCCACCACCAGTGAATGTTAAGAGTTTAAGGAGATTCCTTGGGCAAACCAGTTATTACAGAAGATTTGTCAAAATGTATGCACAAATAGCAGCACCATTGAGCAAGCTTCTGAAGAAAGATGCAGTGTTTGCCTGGACAGCTGAATGTCAACAGGCGTTTGAGGAACTTACACTGTCAGTAACAACTACACCTGTGCTGATTAACCCTCACTGGCATGTAGTATTTCATGTTCACTGTGATGCATCAGGAGAAGCGTTGGGAGCGGTGTTAGCCCAGAATGTTACATGAAATATAGATTCACATGTGTACAATGCTAGCAGGTTGATGAATAGTGCTGAAAGGAACTATAGCACAACTGAAAGAGAAGCACTGGCGATGATTTATGCAGTCAAGAAATTCAGGCATTACCTATTGGGAAGAAAGTTTATGTTTTATGTGGATCACCAGGCTCTCGTATATCTGGTGAACAAACCTTTGATAAGTGGAAGGATAGCGAGGTGGTTAATAATCTTGCATGAGTTTGAGTTCGAAGTTATTTACAAGCCTGGCCGTTTGCATCTTGTGGCAGATCATTTGTCACGACTAACAACAGGAGAGGCCGGCACATGAGTGGACGATCAGTTACCTAATGCGAGTTTATTTGTAATGGAGGTGCAAGGAAGTGCAGATGAATGGTTGGATTGGCAGTGGCTAATCAGATACTACCTTACTCATGGTCAATGCCCACCTAGTTATGGTAATGAGCAGAGGAAGAGAATCGCTATCAAAGCTTTACTTTATACTATGGTAGGAAGCAGAATGTATAAGCTAGGACCTGATGGAGTACTAAAATGATGCTTGTACCACCATGAAGTAAATAAAGTTTTGGAGGAAGTTCATAAAGGAGTGGCTGGAGGTCATTTTGGAGAAGAGACTACCAGTAGAAAGATACTACTTGCAGGTTACTGGTGGCCTACTTTATTCAAAGATGTACACAAGTATTGTCAAAGTTGTGATAAATGTCAGAGGCTAGGACCTTTGCAGAGATCTGGAAGGATGGCCTTGCATCCTACAATGCCTACGGAACCATTTCAGAAATGGGGACTAGACTTTGTTGGACCAATTAACCCACCAGCCAAGAATACACGGAACAAGTACATAATTACAGCCACTGATTATACTACGAAGTGGGTGGAAGCTAAAGCTTTGAGGGACAACACAGCCAAGTCCACAACAAGGTTCCTGTATGAGAACATACTTACACGATTTGGCTGTCCCTTAGAATTTATCAGTGATCAGGGAAGTCACTTCATTAATGAGACCATTGAATTATTGACTAAAGAATTCATGATTGTGCATAGAAAGAGTACAACATATTACCCACAGGGTAATGGACAGGCAGAGGCTACCAACAAAATATTATGTACTATCTTGGCTAAGATAGTCAATGCAAACAGAACGGATTGGGATACAAAGCTGTTGACAGCTTTGTGGTCATACAGGACTTCATATAAAGTCACCACTAAGTATACACCATTCCAATTAGTTTACGGTATGGAAGCCTTACTTCCAGTGGAATTCCTGTTACCTACCATGAGAACGGAATGGGGAAAGAGAATGGATTTGCAGGATTCCATTAAGGTCGGGAAACATGAATTATACCATGTGGAAGAAGTACGTGCTGATGCAGCTGATAATATGACCAGAATTCAGATGAAGAGGAAGGAACAGTTTGATGAAGGCAAGTTAAAGACTTTTAAGACGGGAGATTTGGTTCTATGGTTGCAGAAGAAAGGAAAGATTAAAGCTTCTAAGCTTAAATCACCATGGAAAGGACCTTATGTCATACAAAAGATGTATGATAACAACACCGCCATGTTACAAACCATTAACAAAGAGATGATGGGAAGAGTCAATGCTAATAAGTTGAAGGGGTACAGTGGTATCCATGACAAACCATTGCGGCATGATTTGCATGTTGAAACGCAAGAGCAGTCATGGGCTACGCCAGTGTTACCAACGGAGTATGGAGCACTTGTCGCTAGGCCGAGCATATATGACCAGGGCGGGCAAAGCAGGCGCGACACAGCCTATCACAGCCCATCATAACGAGACACAGCCTATCACAGCCTATCACGACGTGACACAGCCTATCACAGCCCATCACGACGAGACACAGCCTATCACAGCCCATCACGACGTGACACAGCCTATCACAGCCCAGAACGGCGCAACACAGCCTATCACAACCTACCACAGCGTGTCACAGCCTCTCATAGCTCACCACAGTGCATCACAGCCTATCACAGCGTACCACAGTATGACACAGCCTGTCACAGCTCAACACAGCCTACTAGGGTTACACAATCCATAGAATCAGTGACACGTGCAGGCAAGATAACTTCAGGGAAATGGCCGACGGAAGAAAGGACGGAAGCCAGTTTAGAAAAAGACACGTGGAAGTCAAGGCGCGACACACAGCTAAGAAGGAAATGCAAGAACCAGTGTCATCAAGAAAGAGGACAAGAATGGCCGTCAAAGTACCTACTTAGCGCGTCAATTCGAATGAATGGTGGGCCCATTAATGAATACGAAAAAGGGGCAACAGAACAAACGGCAAGTACAGAAAAACGAAATTCTTGTCACATGTGTTATCCTAATGGACAGTCCAGCAGGGAAAGTCCACTAAAGAAAATTAAATCTAAAATCCAGTCACAGAAGTTACAGCCAATCAAAAGCCAGAAAAATGATCAAGAAATTGGAGGAAAATTAAGCGCAACAGTCGGCGTCGTTCTAAGTAACGGGCGTCTCGACAGGACAAACCATCAATGCTATAGCTTTGAAGCTATGGAGGAACTAACAGACTATACGCTCGCAATATTACTTACGCAGTGGCATAGAAGCGAAAGAACATAGCAGATCTTTTCTCTTGATCGATGCTTGCAAGCCCCGCAGGCTTACAAGCAGTTACCCATAGTTTTTTGTGGCAACCATACTTTTATGCTTTGTGCCCTGCAGGCATTTCTTCAATTGTTACAGCCGAAACATTTCTGTGGGTCTAGAATGAAGAGAGTGAGAGGAATGGAGGAAATCAGGGTGAAGAGCACCACAATCCTGCAGAAACAAACGATTGCTACTCCACAGGCGGTACAGTTACTGAAGGAGCTGAGATTGCAAGGATTGCAAAACAAAGATTGGACATTGCACCATCGACAATACATGTTACAATTCTTGCAGAACTTCGAGCCTAAGACAGGAGCAACAACAGTGAAGGGAGTGGAATTAGAAATTACTCCCCTATACCTACAGCAATTGTTTCAATTGCCAGCAGATCAAGTGCATGTGGAGGGGCACAGGGCAACACTGCAAATAGGGGACTTATTCCAAGAAGGGAGTTTCTTTAAAACTCAGGGTTACGCTTGTACCAAGGCCGTGTACCCAGGGCTAAAGGAGGTAGGCCAGGTATTGAACGTTCTGTTTGCCATGAAACAGAACCAACAGTACTTGAGCAGATCTTTCACAGAGGAAATATTCAAAGCCCTGAGAGGAGAAGAGGTAGAATGGGCGGACATAATGTACAACGCACTGGTAGAGGAGATGAAAAGATTACAGGGTACTGCCGCAAAGTCTCCTATCATAGTGTCTGGCCCAATCATTGCTCAAATAATTCTTGATTCTGGCATCCTTGATGCTCGAGAAAGAAAGGAGATGGGAGTATTTGAGCCAGAAACCACTGCAATGGAAGAGCAAGGCTCTTCACACAGTGAGGGTGGACTGGTAGGGCAACCCCAAACTAAGAGACAGAGGAAGGGAAAGACTGTAATGGCGGATCCATTGGCTTCACGGAATCCGCATGATAATGTTTCCCAAGTTTTTGTGCAGGAAGGGGCACAACAGCACAGAGAACTGCTATTACTAAAAGCAGGACCTTCAGAGAGGGAAGAGGAAGTTACTTCAGTATCACAGCCATCACAGCCAGATGATCGGCTTGTCACAAGGTTACCACAAGTTGTCCATGCAGTTCAACCAGAAATAATTGATTTAGAAAAAGAAGAGTTAGATATTCCCACTACAGAACAGATAGTGGCAGAAATTGAGAAGGGGGACCTTCTCTATGAATATTCTGGTCTGGTGAAGGAGACAGAGATTCCAGAGGGGCAACAGTTACCCAAGGGAAATACTGAGGTGCATATAATACACACACCTGTGCCGGAGGTACCACAGGTAGAATGTCAAGACACTGCAGCACCGGTGATGGATGAAGTGGTTCAGGAAGAAAATCTAGTGGGACAATGGCCTAAGTGGTTCGTGAGACATCACACTGTTGAGGATCAGGGGGAACAGCAGCAAGCTCACCATGATGACCCTCAACAGGCAATGCTTATGAGTTCCATAGGCAGGACACTTAATTTGTTGGGGACTTATGTCAAATCCCATGTTCCAACTAACCAATTGATAGCCTTGAGAGAGGAACTCAGGAAGGAGTTTGAGGCTCGACTAGCCACTAAGTGTGCAAACAAGGTCGATGAAGAGGTCACTCTCAAGATGCAGCAAGACTTGGAGAATACAGAAGCGGCTTTGCAATTGGCCAAGGAACAATTGATTGAGGCAGGCCTCGCGCAAGACCAGTTGCACGAAGCACATAAGCAACAGCTATACCAAATGCAGGTGCAGCATGAAAGCAAGTTGCAAGAAGTGAATGCACTACATACGGAGTTGCAGACAGTGCATGACAGGATGGCCATACAATGTGCTACATTCACAACTATGCTTGACCAATCTACAAAAGAAATAAACAGTCAAGCGGAAAAATGTACAAAGGCAGAAGCAGAGAATGTTGAGCAAATGAACCTCATTGTCGATATGAAGAATACAATCTGTCGCAATGAGGATATTTTCAAGCAATACAAGCAGATTGAAGCTGATCAAGAGAAGTACATCCTGGAGTTGCAACAAACGCTCATGGCCAATAGAAATGAAATCTCGGTCACTAACAAGGCTTGGAAGGAAGCCAATAATCTACTTGCTGCCTATGCGAATTTGGTTGAATCTCATGCGAAGCGCATGGAGACTTTACAACAGCAGTTAGAAGTGTACAAACTAAGAGAGGAACACAGTCTTAGAGGAACCACAAGCAACATGGTGGATAACCACCTTATGCAGGTCTGGTTAGCACAAGGGCCAGTGGAGGGCAAAGCACCACGAAAGCTCACCCAAAGCGACATGAATGAGCTCAGATTGCAAGTGCAGAACATTGCCACAACTACTATAGACAATGTCTATAGTAGAATAGCGGAGTTACAGGAGGATGTAGACGGACTGCAGACTCAAGTGGAGGACCTCACTTCAAATATCGACAAAATAGTCTATATACCTCAGGAACAGCTAATGGCTTCTTATTTACAAGCCAGAACTTTGGCTTTTCAGTCTTCTTCACAGGAGGTGCAGGAAATGCCAATGATACAAGAGCCAGTACCACCAACACCACAACAAGTCACTGTACCAGTAGCTGACCCTGTTGTTACTACAACCACACCACAGCCACCACAGCCTGAGGTATGGGGCAATGCTGCTTTTAACCCACCTAAAACTCCAGCTGCAAGGGAGTACAGTAGGGCTATGATTATGCCCTTCAACCAAATTCCCATCATGTTGGATTTGGCTTGGAAAGAATTTAGTCCTCCCCAGTCATTGGCACATTACTACCAAATCATGCGCATTTGGCTGCCAGTGGCAACTAGGACTAAAGTTCTTCCGAACAATCGACCAATTGAGGATCATCACTTTGTACAATACTGGCATGAGGCAGGTACAATGTTGAAGGAATTAATTGTCTTCCAAGTTGTACATGGATTCATTTATACCAAGACCAAGGAGGTAGCAAGTATTGTCATGGGATGCGGGTTATACTACGCTGCTTGTTTTCTGGTACGTTATCACATTAAGCAGCACAAGATGCAATCGCGCTTTCTGAGTTATTCCAGTGGGGATCATTGGGTCTTACCTTCAGTGCCACCTCATATGTACCTATATGAGGCAAAAGTTATGATGCAAAAGGATTCCAAATTCGTTCATGGTTTCAAGCGGCCTGGAACAATTTGTCAACACAGAAATTCGGCATTGATGATATTTTCTATAAGGGACATGTGGCATGAAAATACTTGCACAGTGCACAAGTAATTGGTACCCCACTCACCTGGACAGACAAGGAGCTCAGGGTCTTCACCAATTTTGCCATTCAGCGTTTGCAGCAAGTTTTAAAATATAAACTTCCAGACATGGTAGGACAACATTGTATGCCCCAGAGGATTCCACAAAAAGTTCAACAATTAAAACACCTGAGAGGCGATGAGGATTCTGATACAATTGTTTCTTCAGCGGATTCTTTTGACATGGGAGAAGACTATGCAATTCAGATGGCAGAGAAGAAGCGACGGGGGTCTCCTATGCCTGAAAGGTTACCTCGATATCAGCCTCCAGAGGGCCTCACTTATCCGGGTAGTGTTCAATCATCTCCGTCAACCAGTGACAGACCTCGGGCTCGTACACACAGTCCGCCACGAAACTCTCAACGTCACAAAGGTGTTCGCTCACAAAGGTTTGCTAATCGCAATCAATAAACCGTGATGACACGACTTTTTGAGAGAGGAAGGGGTAAATGTTAGAGGACTGTCTGGGACTTAGACACTTATACGGGATCTGTGGGGTACCCTTAATTTTTTGCACAGACTGAGACCAACAGGAGCCTTAGGGGTGACAGCAGCACACTTTAGAGGGGGGTTACACAGCCAGTCACAGCCAACACAGCCCGTCACAGCTTCGCACAGCCGACACAGCCCGTCACAGTCCAACACAGCCAGTCACAGCCAACACAGCCCATCACAGCTTCGCACAGCCGACACAGCCTGACACAGCCACACAGCCAGTCACAGCCCGACACAGCCCAACACAGTCGCACAGCCAGTCACAGCCCGTCACAGTTTCACACAGCCAGTCATAGCTTGACACAGCTGTCACGACCATAGGGAACGGATAGCAGGACAGGGGAACGACTGAGGGGAACAACATCTGCGAATGGAACATGTTAGTTCAAGGGTGACGGTTAGTGAGGGAAACGGTTAGAACAACGGGTAGGAAAATAAAGCAAGGAGCGAGGACAGGAGGAGGATCACTTCTTGACATGACTTGGGGAGGGGACTTTGGACATCACTGGGGGAAATGAGGCAGAGAGCGTATCTCTGAGCAGAAAGAGGGAGAGCACGGAGTAGAAGGAGGATGATCTGTGATGCTTAATGGAAGCAAACAGTAGAATTATAATGTAGAGCAGATTAGAGACTCCAGGGCTTTAGCCTGATACTTGATAGATATTAATCTGATACACACTTCATACTCACACTGTGTAGAGAGATCTGAGTGAAGCTGTGGAATGAATGGATGAGTTGATGGAATCCGATAGATTGATGAAGCAAACTGATACTTAATTATCAATACTAAGGTAGCTAGCTAACATGAATGCGGGAAGGAAAACAAATAGGAAACACCCCCATGATACACTAGCTGTAGGTCATGACTGATTGTTCTGAGCGGGCTGAGTACTTAGAGATATCCAACTCTTCTATCCTGGAGTTTCCGCCTCGGATAGCGAAGGGATGGGTGAGTAAAAGCCGCGCGACAGCTAGGAGCGACGCCGCAGCGTAGTTGTTCCCACTCTCGCCCTGCCCCGCGTTTTCTTTTAAAAAAACATTTTTATAAATATGCGACTCCCGTGAGTCGCTCAAATCCACGGCCCGGCGTCACAGAGACCGCCTCCCCTGCGACGGGGTTTTTTTACGTATCCGACGTCCGGGGGTCGCGTTGTTTTTAGCATGCGACACCCGGGCATAGGAAAAAACAACGACGCAACGCCGGGGCGTCGCCCCATCCAACGCCGTCGGCTGGATGGCAGCGACGGTCGGCCGGCGCTAGAAGGAGGCCCCTGCCTACGCCCTGGATCACCAAGTAGCTATGTCCGGGCGTCGCTGGAGGAGGACGGGGGCATGCGACCCCCATAAATGCGACGATATTCCAGCGACTGGCGTGCGACTCCAGGGCGTCGCAAAAATGGCCCCCGCCTCAGCTGCAAAATGGCCTTTTAGCGCAGTTGCCGCGGCGTCGAAATCCACCCCCCCCCCTTTTCCTGTAGTGTTACCTCTCACTTCCATGACAATTTGTTGACCATTCAGGTGCTATTACTGTCACTGAGAGACATCATTTTTCTTATGATCCCAGTGGAATTTCCGATGGTGCAGATGTATGAGAATCAAAATGGTTGGCATGGGTGCTGGTGGGCCCTTAGGAACTTACAAATTTTGTACTCGGATTTGATTTCTTCATTCAAAGTGTGAAACATTAAACTGTGTTTGATGGAACATCCTACTCAGCTTTATTTCATCAAGGGGGGGGGAGGGGGGGGGTGTCTCTGTGATTGGCAGGGCCCCAGATTTGCTTTCATTCGGGATGTGCCCATCTCCCAGCCTTTGAACTGTGTGGAAGTCCAAGAATTGCAGTCTGGTCTTGATACGGCCCAAGAGTTACCGCGGGTAGGGACTTCACTGCCCGAGCTGTGTTCTGTATTAATCTGGACCTCTATTCCGTCAGTTACTTAAAGGTGGATGCAAGTAACAGTTAGTCCCATGTGATTTAATTTTCCATGTTCAAGATACTCTTCAGTAGAATCAAATAGGCTCTTCATTGGTAATGTTGTGCAAATAAATCTTGAATGCAATATGTAAATTCACTGGACGTTAAAGAATCTTTATCTTTATCTTTATCTTTATGTTTTACATGACATGGGCATATTGGTTTGCCTTACGCCCTTCTTGTACCTATGAAGGGAGATACTGATTCCATATTTTGTCTCTGGCTTCATTGTCACTAGTTTGTCCTTGCAATCAGATGGTTGCAGTGATTTTGTCTGTTCTAGTCTGATTCATATTGTCTTGAATATAGCTCCAGCGATGCACTTAATTAATCTCAAGTCGTTGTGTTTTTGGTTGGTAAAAGGCAATGTGGAAAATATTCAAGCAATCTGGGAGCGAAGACGTTGACCGAGCGGCTTCAGGTACAATTGTTTGTTTCTGTCTATTTCTTTCAGTAACTTTCCCATACATGGTGAATTCCTCTGACTATGAAACTTTGTAGGCAAGGTTGCGCATCTCAATCCCTGACATTTCTTGACATTGCTGTCATTTGAAATTTTGTAGTTGCACTTTGTGAACACCAGACCATTGCTATGGTGTCTGAAGTCTGATATAAAAGCCTGCATTTTCTTCACAGAACCGTGTTCAGTTTATTTAATGTGTTCGTGATGTAGGAACTTGTGAATATTGTAAGTGTCGTAGATGAATCAACGTATATCACACATCTACCCTTGGGGACAAATTGTATAGTGGGGTCAGTAGTAGAATGAACACTTGCAGTTGGAAAATGTACAAATAAAGCTGATCACATATCTGCCTTTCTCCTTCTGGATCACACTTCTCTCTGATTGCAGATATAGAAATAAAGTCTGTAGCAAGTTTGTATTAAGTTTGTTTGTCTGCACCCCTCATCTCGTCTTTTTGCAACCAAGATTGCTTTCTTGGGTTGTTTTGGTGACAGGTGTTCATAAACTTGGTTATCAGATCAGTTAATATGATCATCATATTGTCTATGCCTGAGCAATGACATGGCAGCATTGACAAATGTTAGAGAATCTGGACAGGAAGGGGTTGCTCTATTGGTCTCTAAGGGAGGATATGATTCAGCCAAAACGATTTTATTGATCCAAGTAATTAATAAAAGCGTATGATGCTGTACAGTTCACCCAAAGTGGAAAACATACTGGACAGGGAGGGAGGAAGGAGGACATGGCCTTTGGCACCAATATTCTAGCTAAGGTTGACACTAAAAAGGTCTCTCCTTCAAATCTATTTTATGCATTTTTGTTTTTATGCATTTACGTTCTGCACGGCCACAACCCCTGCTGGTTTAAGTGGCTGAGGACTCAATCCATTTGGTTCACATTTTGTTGCAGAGGACCCAAGAAGCGTCAGTGAAGACTGATCTACTGCTCAGTGAAGAGGTATCGAAAGAGAAGGATGTCAAAAGAAAACGCGAGCCTACTGCCCACGTGGAGACGCCCATCGCAAGAAGGCAATGTTGCCTCTTGACGTGTGGAGGGGATAGTGCTGGTGGCGCTAGGAATCCATGACCTGGATCAGATCATGTACAACAAGCTTGGTGATTACATCAGAGGTGAGAACACCTTGGCAAAGAAGAAGCTCTTCTCAAATATCGCAGGAATGACGGGGGAAGAGAAGGTTCGCAAAGTGGCTAGTTACTAATCACTTTATGCTTGACAAACCAGTTATGTCTAAGGTCTGTTAGGAAGCTCAGTGATTGCTCCGTGTTGGCACTGGATGTCAAGGTAATAGCTTCGGGTTCAAATGGCTCTCATGTTACGAGCATAGAGAGGGCCTGGTGTGTGACTTTAATTGGCCATTGCTCCCTCCAGAGTGCGGCAATTTGTGTGTCCATTTTTTGAGGTATGCTTTCTTTCCCACCACCATCTGCCAATACCGGATGCTAAAGTCTCTACCATTTGGGGGGTGCGTGGTCCTTCCATTTCCTTCTGCTCAGGATATATATCTAGCTAATGAGACCTACATACTTTGACTAAAGATGTGAATTGAAGACTTTCTACTCTACGCATTAAAAGACGGTGTTCCCCATAAATTGTATATTGAACAACTGGTGCTCGATCAATATAATAGAATTTCCTACATGGCATTGATAATAGATTTTCTCTCATGGCATTCTAATAGATTTTCCCACATGGAGCCAGCCTTGGCTCCCTCGAAAAGTGCACAGAGGTCCATGCTGACATTATCAAAGCCAGTATATCGCCGGAGGAGACTCGTCGACATGTATGCCAAGTGCCGGAGCTTCAAGGATGCCCGACAAGTGCTTGACAACATGGCTCAATGAAATGTGGTCTCATGGAGTGCGATAATTGCAGGATATGGTGAGCATGGTGTGGTAGGGCAGCTTGC
The DNA here is from genome assembly GCA_030704615.1 of Takakia lepidozioides. NCBI lineage: Eukaryota > Viridiplantae > Streptophyta > Takakiopsida > Takakiales > Takakiaceae > Takakia > Takakia lepidozioides. The sequence goes on from CM060733.1 coordinate 20,788,905, forward strand.
CAGATGTATGACCAAATGATATGGGAAGGTGTGACACCCAACATTATAACATTCATTTTTGCTCTCAATGCTTGTGCCAGCCTAAGAGCCCTGGGAAAAGGTACAGAGGTCATGCTGACATAGTAGAAGCTGAAATTGCACCAGATATCATTATGGAGACGAGACTGCCCTTGTCGATATGTATGCCAAGGGTGGGAGCTTGAACGATGCCAGTATCTATAATAGATTTTCCCACATGGCATTCACAAGAGACTCTCCCACATGGCACAACAGATTTTCCCACATGGCATTCATAATAGATTTTCCAACATGGTAAATTGGAGGTATTTTACATGCAGTTTACCAGCTCTCATTTAGGTAATGGTACAATTTTTACCTTTTCTCTATTATACCTGATCAATACAATAAGGTGGTAAAGTAAGGGGTAAGTTTTTACTACTTTTCCATGAGGTAACCCCCCTCCCCCCTTACCTTCCGTGTGGAACCTCTCCTAGTGGAGCCCAACAGTTTGCTTGGCCTATTTCTGAGCCGAAATATCCCCTCATTCAATCTTCTGTGGGTTGAGGTAACAGTGAAAATCCATTTGTCGGGTTCAGACTTGTACTCTCCAATTGCTTGGGGTTTGGTCTGCCAAAGGTTTTACTGTTAGTGCCAAAATCAGCATTTCTGCAAACAAACTAGGTAGCATCTTTTGCTTTGATGTTAAGTCAATCACAAGAAAGCAAATTCTCAAGCTACTGAAATGAGCATACGTTCATCTACCTTATAAGATGCAGATTTTCCCAACTTATTCTTGCTGACCTGTTTAGAAGTAGTTTTGTTATTTATGAAGAATCCCTTTGAACCACACCACTTACAACACACTTTTAACCTAGAACCACGGGAATTCTTTCATATAATAAAGCTTCTCATTTTTTAATAATAGGGTCATGAATGCACCGGCCCGGCCCGCCGGCCTTTTGGGGGAGCTCATAAGCCCACCACCCATTCACCAGGTCGGCCAGATTCTGAAATTTTTTTTAAGTCCTTGTTCGTCTACCGTAGCGGACCTTCTAATGGACTGGGCAGATCCTCCAACAGACCTACTCCAACCTTCTAGCAGTTAGACCCTCCAGCTGGCACCCCTCTAGTAGACCGGGTCTAGCAAACCCCTCTAAGCAGACTGAGCAAACTGGTGGACCCTCGAGCAGACCTCCTCCAGCAAACCCTTTGATAAAATATATATTTAATAACACACATTATTGCCACGGTGCATCCTATCAGGATTTGTAAACCACATCTTGTGTTTAATATTCATTGCTCTTAACCACCACACTGCCCACCACTTTCTAGAAACCTTTTCAATAACTAATGCTTTATATGTGCATATTGTGGGCCACAGCAGACTAGCTCATGTGTTTTGTTGGCCCAAGCATACCAGCTTGTGGGCAGCACACTGGCCAGGTCCGGGTAAGGGCTCCTACCCTCAGCCGACCCCCTCTGCCACACGCGGACCCGCCACAGCCACCGACATCACAATGCACAAAGTAAGGCACTTGAAAATTCTAAAGATATTCATCTCTTGCATGCTGGGTCAGAGGAGTCAAGCTTCAAAGCCACAATGCCGCTCTATGCAGCTTTATTGGACAAATAACTTAAAGGAGAGCATTCAACTGCTGCGCTAGTGGAGTTTCTGCGGTTTCTAAATTTTTTTTCCATGGGAAACTGTTGCTTCTCATTGACCATGTAATTGATCTAGTATACACTGAAGAGGGTCCAGATTCTCTATAACTGATGCACAGTAGTATAGATCTTACAAGTGACCTCCAGAATTTTTGTACATGTAGTACAAGATGATTCAATGTGCAAGTAGAGTTTCAAGTGTACTTGCACATTGAATCTACTGTCGTTAAGCAAATAATCAATGCTGTCAACACGTATTGGAATAGGATTACCTAGTCTAGGACTGTACATATGATCAATTGATGTAAAGTATGTACACAATATAGTGGCCAGAGTTCAATCAAGATAGTAAAGTTAGATGGCTACAGCTCGATCGCTAATTCGTCTTATTCTTGGGCCAGAATTTTGAATCCTTCTTGATGCGCTGCACGCGCTTCAGTACAAAATCAGGCCTCACATGCCCTTTGACTGTCACTTTCTTGGTCCATTGATCGCATGTCACCTTCTCCGCACCTGCACACGCATACACATCTATCGTGATTCACAATCCAACTCCGTTTCAGACAACCTAATGGGCGAGCGAAAAAAAACATTCATGCCATTGACACACATGTGTGACTACAGACTTTCTCCCAAAACGGAATTATTGATTTCCAAGGGCGCTCATCAGACTCGACCCTGAAAACAGCTCGTGGATGATACATGTCATATGTAATGGAAAAAACTTACCCTCCATGTCCTCCAGCAGATCCCGCACTTTCCTTTCACTTTTGTCGCAACACAAGGGCACTTCCAACACAACCGTCTGTGAAACCACATGCCACAGTTCAGATGAAATCTACCAAATAGACAGCACTGTTTAAACAACTCTCAGTTTCACAGCAACCATGGTAATGTTGAAGACAATGCAAAGCACGACAACCAATATTTCCCTTAACATTGTCCAGGCTAGCTTAAGTTCATCACAAGTCCATATGATCCAACCCCGATGCTTCTAGAGTGCGAGAGAGGCAGGTGCATACAACTTTCTTTGTTTCCTCCTCATCCCTCCTTTCAAATGAGTGGTGCCCTCGGCCTCCAATCCATCCTGGATATGAATTTCCTGTAAACATCTGCACAAATTTTAACAGAAAACGATCAGAGCCGATCGACAACAGCACGGAAAATTCGGCAGTACCATGTGCAATCGATCTCCATCACACGCTTAAATTCAAAGTACCACAATGCACATGAAATCCCATACCTCATCCAGAGGCATCGACCACCCATCATGTCTACCATACGGATTGAAGTAGTTTTCCGCCATTGTGTGATGACGGCGACACTACCGGGTAGGTTTGCTAGCTCTCAAACGATCAAACTCTTTAGAAACCCAACGAAAGCTAGAGGCGAAGAACTTGGCTTTATCTCCACTCTCTCTCTCTCTCTCTCTCTGCTCAGACCGCGTCACGGCTTCCTTGCCGCTCACACCTTCTCTCTCAGATAAGTAGGGGATTGCAACACCAAGGATTGGAATCTCAGCGCGTGGACCCACAGCAGTTCCCTTCCTCGACACACCCGCAGTTCGTCTGTTTCTCTCTCTCTCTCTTCGAATCTTCGACCACCAGACTGGCGACAAACTGGGAATAATACTCGAAAGGGGTCCACCCACAAAACCCCTGCGACTCGGGCGGTAACTTACCACATCCTCCAAAACCCAGGGTATCCCTGTAACTAACGTGCAGCCTTATCGTGTCTGTACATAACGGAATGAAATACGTAAGACGTGACGTGCCGGAAGGTAAGGCACGCGAGTGTCGGCATCGACGGCACACGCACTCGTGTTCTACAAGTCACTCTCCACACGCTTGTAAATATGCACCGCTCGGATTCCTTCCACGCGGCCTGCATCGCAAGCTTTGGATCGCAAGAATACTGCTTTAAAATCATATTAATGGTTGACGACAGAGCGGCGCAGAGCCTAGAAAGCGCGTGCGTCTGAATGCTTCCCAATCACGCTACACTGGGCCAGAGCCCGGATTTGAGCCCCGGACCACCTCGGTGCAGCATCAAAGTCTGGCGTGCGAGAGGATAACACGGATGAATGTTTGCATTCCCGCGACAGAAACTATGTCGGATGATGGGACTCACTTATCTATCCGCAGACCGTATAAGTCGCTATGTATAGGTGTACGACGGCGGCGACTGTGGGCCTTGGACGTGCGATAGCCGGTCACTCGGAGGCGATCCTCCCGTACGCGGCAAGTACGAGGGGTTTATAGGCAGGCTTGCTTCAAGCGTTTCTCATTCTCCCCTCGAAGCTGTTTGCTTGTGTAGAGCTCGCTCAGGAATTGACGATCGGCTTTCTCCGTTGTGACCTTCATTACGAGTTTGTTTGAGATATTTCTTCTCAGCTGTGTGTGAGCGCTCGGTTCGACGTAGTTCTGAACAGCTTCTGTTTTGCTCGTGATTCTCTAGAACACACAGTGTACAAAGGGTGAGAGTGTCAAACCATCTGCGAGCTCTCGTTTCTGGTGTGTGAAGCTTTTGTGGTTGTTCACTCAGCCTTGGGAGAATTTGGCGCGTGGGTTGCACCTGTGTGCGCCAAATGGCGGGCATGAATGAGGTATGGGCCTGCCATTCTGCCTCCCATTGTGCTTGAAATGCTGCTTCTAAGCTTCATGTATGTGAGATAAAAAGAAAGGGGAGAGATTTTCTGAAGTCTTAAAGAGCTCGTGCATGCGACAGTAATGCAGGTAACAAAAAAAATACTGTACTACGCGTTTCTGGTAGGACTCAAACGTAATTTTCTTAGTAGTAGGTTGCAGACTGTGAAAGCTAGACCTCAAAGTGGGGGGGGGAACCTGTGTTGGAAGTAGAATGGCTTTCGTATTGTAGATGATGCCAATTTTTGTGGCGAATTTCTGGAGATGGTCGCCAATCGCGTTGGGCGCAGCCTTCTACATGGAGAATAGGATACTGTGTGTTCCTTGAAACATTTTTGGGCAGGGCAGTGGTCTGTCTGCAAGGGCTAATTGCTCCTCCGTGACCTGGACTCTGTGCGCCTTAGAAGCCCCAAATCTCACACCCCATGGATGCGGTGATGGCTTCAATTCTGCTCTGTCCTCTGCTGTCTGTCCAGAGTGGTGCAGACATGCGACATTTGTACTAGTTCATGATCTCAGTCTCAGTATGGGGAGGGAGGGAATCGTGCAAGTGAACCTGGATCAGAACCGAACGAAATCCGCACTTCTTGCAAATGCTAACTTAGATATGGGCGAACTTTCTGTTGACAATGTGCTAAAATTTGAATCGCTTGATGTTCAGGTCTTCATGCCGATGGGCGAGTCCGCCTGGTTGATCAACAATCAGCTATTTGTCCCTGCGAAACATGAGAAGTTGCCGGTAAGGGACCTTGCGTTTACACTACTTCAAATAGAATCATGGAATTCATAGAAGCCGAGCTTCCTCCATTATCAATTTGTTGTAAGCAATTTCAGGCTATTAGTCCCCTGTTTCTAAGGGGTGGTTCTGTTGGTGCAATGATGTTGATCCCTGCCACTACAATGGGATCCCATCCTAGCATCTGATTCCTGTTTCGATAATGTCTATGTGTATAGGTGTTGTCTGTAGGTTCGGGCAAACAATTCTTCACATTTTCATTCTTTGTGTACTCTATGTTGTAGGGTTGTGTGATGATGACAGCCTTTTGAACAATCATTTCAAATTCCTTTTCATCTGATTGGACCAGTATGCAGTGTTCCTAACTTATCCAGCATGAATGGTTGATTGTGCAGCGACAAAAGCTAAAGGTCAAGATGTGTTGCAGCAAGTGTGAAGAGAAAGCGCGAGAAGAAATCAGAGAAGTGGAAGGTGAGTTAATTGAGCCCCCGAAACTTACTTCTAAATTTTGCAGTTCAATGGTGGGATTAGATCAAAAATCATGAGCATGTTGCTTACATACTGGTTTCTGCAATGGATAAGATGCATTCTTCGAACGAATCTAGTAGAGGCCGCACGGCAGTGAGCTGAATCTTTATGACCATAGGAGTAGACAGCTCTCTTTATCTAAGGAAATAAGATTCTAGGGATGCTAAGTACCTGCCCGGAATCCTTTCTAGGCAAGCTTGCCTTCGAAATGTGCCAGGGCATAGAAGGTTGATCAAAAGTTTCTTGGGTTTTCAGATAGGTCATTTGGGTAGAGTGTCGTCCACATTTCGCACTATTTCGGTTGATTCTTTTGAGTAGGGTGCCAACAAGGCTGCCTTCCCGGAACTGAATTTTTGTTCTCATGATGGGTGGTGACGCTTCTGTGCAGGGGTTCTCGATGTAATCACCGACATGGAGGAATCGAAGGTAACTGTTATTGGAAGGGCGGACCCTTTGAGCGTGCTGAAGAAGGCGAGGAAAGTGCACAGGAAAGCCCAATTCTGGACTGAGAAACCTGCTAAGAAACATACTAAAGATGCACACGACTCATCTCAGAATTGGCACACCCACTACGTTCCAGGAGAATACAGACCTAGCCAGTCCTACCCTGCCCATTACTATCCCGATTCTTCAAGCTCATCTTCCACTTCATTCAACTTCATCACAAATCCTAACTACCTGAAGCACATTAAGTACTAATCTTAGGGTGTGCACAATGTCTACTGTAATAGATTTCGATACTTGTAGCGCAGTGGAACGCTTTCCCTTTCCAGTGATCTTGCTGGATACTGCATGTGTTTGGTCATGAAATTCTCTTCATGTCGACACCATAGACCTCAGCCACAATTCATATCGAGCCACATTAGTTTTAGTGCATAGGAATCTAAAGTAGGTGGCTTCAAAACGAATCTTAGTACCTAGAGTTCAGGCTCTTAGCAGAGCGAAGATGATGATGATAACAGTCTCTAGTGATCTTCATTTGTACTATATGCAGAACTAGATTTGTGAAGATCTGGGAGGCCAATGTGCCTTGTAAAAAACATTCTTAATATCAACTAGTGTTTGTGAGCTTTTTATATGTCACTCAGCCTCCACTCAGCAAAAGAGCCTGACTTCACATCTGTGTATTCGAAAAGCTATGATTTTGTGATTGTGTTGCATCTCAGCAGCACGGGAAGAAAGAATGCTATATCAAGAGAATTTGGACATGTATACCATGACACCGGAAATAGAGAAAGAATTGCCACTGAGGCTTGGTATCTACTTGTTGCTCAAATTAAAATTGCTGAGCAGTGAATCTACTAACATAGATCCTTGAGCACTCACCTTATCTAGGTCCAAATGTGCTGTTTTGAGAGTTAGATGCTATGAATCCAAGCCTCACGGTGGGCCATTGGAGGAGACCAACCCAATAGTCAGCGACGTGCCTCAAATGAAAAATCTACTTAACAGGACATGTAAGTTGTCTGAATTCAAAAACTTTTCTATTTGTGAAAGAACCAATTTTTCCATACTTTGTTTCAACTTATATTTAACATATCCGATTGTTCAAGCGTTACCGGCTCTTCGGATTATCCGTCACGGTCCCATGTGTTTGGGCCTTATGCTGGCCTTGGGGCCTGTAAGGGTTTTAATTTTTGACCCTTCAATAATCATAATAAAGCTCTCAAGGGCTTCCTCCCCTTTTCCTAAGAAAAAACAGAAAAAAAACAAAAGAAAAACAAATTGTCGCCCAAGAAACCTAGACATGGTGGTCAACTCAACTCAACTCAACTCAACTCAACAACTTGACAGTTAAGTCTTCTGTCTTTCTTACCCTTACTGCCCCTTAAGTTGCGGTATCCATCGTTATAGGGTGCCCCCCGTAGTAGCCACAAGGTGAAGTGGCTCTAAGTTACTTCAACCTCTCTTGAGCAAGTAGCCTAGTGGTTGGGTGTTTGTGCCTTGCCTGGGTAATCCTGGGTTCAATCCTTCAACATGTGCGTCCATTGGGCCCTCAATGGCCTGTGTGTTGAGCAGTAGGCTCTGTAAATTCATTGGGAGTTAAAGAAAGAAACGTTATCTTTTTTATCTCCCTAAATGAAAACTAAGGCAATTTGGCGTGGTTGTTTGTCGGATAGCTCTCCTTCTGTAGGTGCACACGGCCCACTCCCATATGGGGAGTAGCCGCAATGTGAAGTGGCTCTTAGTTATGCCGACTTTTTGCCGGAGTCATCTCTCTCTCTAGTTGCACACGAATTAGTGTATTCTTGGTTTATATGGAACAAAATGCCTTGGATTTTTTTTAATCTCACAAATTACTACCTAATTTGGTTTGGAGTACCATAGTCAAATAAGACCGAGTCATCATCCCAAAGTTGCAAGCCAAGATAATGTAACAATAAAAAAACATTGTGAGTGTGCATAGGGATGTGGCTAGGCTAGGTTTGCCAAGCCCAAGGTTCTTGGTAGGTTTAATTGGATATCATGCATATGAAGGCTTTAAAGCTTAATATAATGTTTAGAACTGATAGTAATGTTTACATCAATTATTTAAAAGCAACTTTAAAAAAAACGTAAGAACTTAATTCAAGTGTTGGCACTCCGGATAATTTTGCTATCGCCGGAGTAACTAAGAGCAATTTGTGTAGAGACAAGTAGTTTGTTGATAAAAGCTATGAGGCATAGGATTCTTTTTGGTGAATTATTATGTCACCCCTGCCCTTGCCACCCCTATGAGTGTTTGTCTGCCTGTTCCAATATCACTTCTTTGATTTTTTTATACTTCCTCTAATTTCATTACATGGATTGTCGTAGACTAGAGTGGATAAAAAATGGCAAATCACGAGTCCTTAGTGTGTACATAAATTGCCAAAATAATTAAATTAAAAATTCAATAGTTGGATTGACACATTTAAGTTGATCTAGACCCTCTATTACCGACAGTTTCTAAGTGTTTTCAAGTAACAGGTTTCATATGAAGCCAAACATTATTTTTTCCATTAAACTTCTATCCACCCTTCATCTAACATAGACTAACGTGTTTAATGAAGGTAAATTTATTATTTAAAGTAATTTTATTCGTAAAAAATTTACAAAAATAGCTGTTTTGGAGACTCAAAATAGTACATCAATTTTGTTTACTTAAAATCTTCTTGATTGAATGTTTTCATTTTAGATTCTTCATTTGGGCAAGTCCCTTTTTCTAATGTTGTTATGAATATTGTGTAGAAAGATCCATAATGCCCTTTTTGTTGGACTTCTAAAAGGTCCATAACCTATAATAGAGACTGTGTTTTTTTGTAATGAGACTTCCCTTTGCAAGTACTTTCCCCTTTCTCAAGTGGACCCAACTAAACTACAACTTGACTACTTGTGTATTAAAGACGAATAATTTTTAGAGATCTAATTGATATAAGACCTAGGGACTTACGAAGAAATGTTGCAATAGAGTTGGAAGGTGAAAAATATTCTTTAGGATATCAAAGCTGGAATTATGGACTCCTCCCCCAGCAACTACAATAATAATAGTGATTGGAATGGTAATATTCCCACCACGCTGTTGGATAGCAAAAATCAATGATGTGCATTTTCACGGTTATTGTGTAAAGCTTGGTCAGAGAATTGATCATGACATGCAATAGGTAAATTCAATGGTATGAATTATAAGAGAATGATACGGGCCATCCGGTGGGGGTGAGGATAATAGGAGATTATGTACCAATAGTATGTCCGGGCATAGGCGTGCTACACGCCGACATGGGTTGGAGTCTGGACGGACATATACAAGACACAATCCATGGCGGTTCTATGTGGTCGGGACGGGTCATCCTAGATAGATACCGCCATTAATAAGATAAAACCATCTTGAGGTAGGATATGATAGCTGTAGAAGTTTGTGCAATGTCAAACTCCTTGGTTATCATTTGAAGACCATGCAAATGGGACGAGAGCAATGAGGGAGGAGATGGGGTCATGTGCCAATTTGCAGAGTCGGAGGTTGGGCATGGTACACAGTACAATGTTTGCTAAGGTAGAAGTGCGGCGCTAGTTGCCCATGTATTGACCGTGTCAGAATTGCAAAACTTGTTTGGTTGAGCGTGAGTGATAGACTCAATTAAGATGTCCCAACATGGTTGGATAAAATAACCGCGAAAAAAAACCATACTAACGTGTTTTATATCTTGCAATCGATCGATGATAACACGCATGATGAGTCACTAGTGGCAAGTCTAAACTAATTAGACAACGGGTTGTTTGAGTATTAAGTGATAGCCATTGGAAGGCGAATTCCCTAAAATCATCCAGTGAGCCGTGACATGTAGTGAAACAATAGCGAAGTCAAAAAGGTCCAGCAAATAATCAAGCCCAACATTCCACAAGATAATGTGCCAACATCCAAAGGTCTAGATCATACGAATTAGGGTCGAATATTGAGCACTTGCCAGTTAAGAGATTAGAAAGCAATGAACCTATAGATTCAATTAAAAAAAGCTGCAGAAATAGGAGAAAACAAAACTTCATTTCTTAACCAAAAAGCCAATTGTTTGGTTATAGAAGATTGTACAAAGAGAATTAGGGGTCTTGCAGATTATGGCCCATAAGCCAGAGAGAAAATAACTTAGAGACATCCAGATCCATCAACTGAACCAAAGAGCCACTTGTACCCCAAATAGAGACTCTATGAAGAGAGACATGAGTCTCGTGATCCGTAAGTCAAATAGAATTGAACTAGCATAGATCTTCATTTTGAATGTTTGCGTCCGAATTTCTCGAAATTGGTTTGGTATTGCTTGACCTTCACATCTTCTACTTTTGCTACATCAATCTCGATAAAAGTGTGATGTTTCTATTTGTCATGGAAACCAATTGATGTTAATGAAATTGTTGTACATCATTATTCTTAGTTGCAAAATCATATATTGGCATTCATGTTAACTCTCGAAAAGCGCGCCCCCCCCCCCCCCCCCCAAAAAAAAAAAGACGTTAGGGCAATTATCTTATGGCATATTCACAAAACTAGATGATCTCTCATCTTTGAAAAAAATCTCATCAACAACACCTCTCCGACTCTGAGGATTTTTCTAATCTAGTAATCTACTAACAAAGAGGAGAAAAATGTGGGTTGTGATTTTGGACTCACTATCTAGATGCTCTTTACCCAAATGGTGCGTCTATTTGGCGCAATTCGACGACCCTATACTAGAGGAAGAATCATCTATAATCAAACTTCAGATTCATACACTGTCTGGCTCGACGATCGACGACCCCCCCAATGTTTGAGCCTTTCTTAACCTTTGGCCCTCCTCCGCTGGATGGGGACAAGGTTGACATAAATTGGAAGCATAAAAAGAACATAAAACTGGATTATCGATGAAGTACAATTGCCCAAACCTCCTCGAAAGTCCATAGATACTTACACGTTGTGTATCTAGTCAACCTGACAACCGGCTTTATATAGAGGCAATTGTTAGACAAAAAGGTCTCTTAATTACACTAAGTATGGCCAATGTCTTCCCTCTTACTATTTTTCTACAACTTTGTATTGGCTAGAATGGGTGAATGCATCCAATATATTGAAAATATGTGACTTTGAATGATGTGATGAATTTGTGCTTGGTTGAGATATGGTGTTCCTCAACCGTGTCCACATGAATTATGGGGAAAATATAGCTTGGAATAAGCATGCAACGCAAATGCAGACAGAGGTACCTCGAGAGGCTCAACTATACTTGTAGAATATGAGCGTGGTGTGTACAGAAATAGTCTCACATCCCCTGTACACCAATATAGAACACCAGGTTGTACATATTTGTCATTGGATCCCCTTTACTCAAGTTGGCAAGCAACTAATTATACCCCCAACTCAAGCTTATAATCAACAGGTATCTGGAGAAGATAGGTCAGACAAATTTCTTTAAATCCAGCCCCTTCATTCTGCGGTCATGATGTGGCCAAAGCTATCATGGTAATTAGCTACACCTGTATGCATTAACATACCCGTATCGGTATGCCGCAGTCAGTACTTAATATAGGGATAGGCTCTTGTCAGGTTTTGATGAAAAAAAAGACAATCTAGCAAGGAGGAATATGGTCATCACATATGTGATGACTCCCCCCCCCTCCTTCAAAATCCGAGCTCCCCGAGATATATAATTATCCACTACCCTACTAGGCATGATATCCTCCACATGTTGGATTAAAAACCTCTTTAGGGAAAACTCGGCACCTACAAGGTGGGCCCACCTACAAAATCCCAAAGGAGGAAAACCATGCATGGGAGTACATGTGATACCTTGTTCTACCTTTAGAATACGAAGTCTAAGCTAAGAATTCTAAAACTGCAAAGGAAGATAAAAACTAACTAGCTTCTAGTATTGCAGCAACGTCATTGCCCTTGAGAGAAAGAGGGCAGTTGCCACCTACGGTGGACCAAAAATGCTGTCACAACACTTTTTTTTTTACCTTGATTAATTGTAAATTATCATACTCCTAAATGGCAATGCTGATAGTAAAAATGGCTAAGCTATGAAGGCTCAACTACAATATATTTCCCCTATTCCAAGTCTCATAACCAAAAAACCAAATGGTTAGAAATTATGGACTTTTGAACAAGTCCATATGGATTTGTTATAGTCCATATAAAACGCCGTTATGGACTTTTTTTTAAAGCATGATTCATAGAAAATTAGAAATAGTGACTTGCCCAAATGTGCTTTGAGGGATAAAGGATCTAGAATGAAAACATCCACTCAAAAATTATAAGTAAAAATGTACTATTTTGAGCCTTCAAAATAACTATTTTTGTAAAGTCCTTTACATACATAATTCTTTGAAATATCAACACTACCTCATTAAATACATAGACCAAGGGTAGATCCCTGGAGTGGATCAAGGTCAAATTTGAAAAAAAACTATCGTGAGCTGAAACTATTGCAACTTGAAAATAAAGTCTTTAATGGTCAATATTAGACGGTTGAGATCGTAAATTGAAGCAAATCCAATGGTTGAGGATTCGCCACATCCCCTTTATGTACTTTTAAGGATTCATGGTGTGTCTCATTTTGGTCCATCGTAGGCTGCAACTACCCAAGAGCCACTGAAAGCCCCTCTACGTTAATACAAGTGAGACCTCAAAAACGAGTTATGAATGAACTAGGTCCGTTAGATATATATGGTCATCGTATGAAGGCATTTGAAATACCTGTGGTAAGTTCTGCTCGTTCTATCACTTAGTATTTCTATACATTTCCATATTTTTGGAGTTATGTTTAATTTCTGTCCGAGGACTATATATATATACAATACAAAAAATCAAAAATTATGAAGCTATTTTTGCCAACAAATATTATATATTGTGTAATGAAATGTCATCAAAATATCTTCATTAATATTTCCTTCTACGAAATTGGAAGATATTTATTTGTCATCAAATCCACACAAGCACGCTTCTCATTGTTGAATAATTGGGAGTTTAAGGCTAACGTGTGCGCCAGGCCGGGCCCATGCACGGATGGCGGCGCCCTTGGGTGGCCCTGCCGCGATCCATGACCCGGCCCGGATGGGTCTGCCGCGAGGATGGGTCCGTAGGCCCTGACCCTAGACGGCATTAGGGCTGACTGCGGCTGTTTTCTCTAGCTTAACAGATAAAAAAAAATATTAGGGTATAACAAGCAGTGGGTAGTATGGTGGTTGGGTGCATTGAGTGGTATCGAGGAGGTTGTGGGTTCAACTTTGGTTATGCCAAACGTGTATTAATGATGGTTTCGGCTGGTGCTACACATGTATGAATGACCCTTTTTTATACGTGTGTATGAATGACCTTTTTTTTTATGGGCGAGTTTTCCCGCAAATTTTTTTAAGTCCCATGGGCGGGCTGCGGCGCGACGATGAGCGGACCATTCAATTGGACCCAAGATCCGCAACCCGACCCGACCTGCTAGCAGACCCAGACCCGTCGGGTGGTCGCGGGGGCACCTGACATCCGTGCATGGGCCCGCTGCCTGGCGCACACATGAGCCTTAAACTCCCAATTATTCAAAAATGAGAGGCCATAAGCACACCATTACATAAAAATGCTATCAGTTGTGAAGATAGTTGTGATTATCATTGTCAAGATCATGAATGGAATCTGAAATAATAGAACAACCTGAGATGGAACTTTTTTACGTAGGCCAATTCTCCTATGCATTTGAATGAACAAGATCCTTAATAATGTGCCCAATTTGTTACTCACACTTAGTTTCTCAATTGTATGGATTTAGATGCCCACTCTCCAAGCTATTGAAATGCACTTAGCAATAATTCTCACATTCCAAAAGTATTCTAGCCATGAAAATTTAAAACATGCAATAACCCTAAATACATTGACAAATTATATTTCGGTATCGTAATACTTCGCATCGCCGACATAACTAAGAACTTGATTGACACGGCATCTCCATTTATATATCCAAAATTCTTTCAATGACACACATATTTCTTCTTAATTATGTACTTCTTGGTGCAAAGATGTCTTTATGAAACTTGTCTTTCAATGAAAGACCCCATAAGGTTCTTCTTGGTGTTTTTTTAGAAGGAACTCTATAGACGATTGTGGAGGGGAGTTGAGTTGGTGGTGCAGCACCACAGCGTCACAGACAAGGAAATTGGGAGCATAATGAGGTGCTTGCTCTCATCAAATGTAAACATGATGAGCATGTGGCACAGAAGACGTTGGTGGATCCCCGAGCACATATGGTGCTTGCTGCAATCAAGTGGACCAGAATTTCGGAAGAGCTCCAGAAGGTTATGAAAGCCAAGATTCCTCGAAATGGGAAGATGTGCAAAGAGAAATGGAATGGTCATAAATCAGATTACAAGAAGGTTTCAAACTATCAAAAAAGAACCGGCCATAATACATTGTGTTGGGAGTTGACCCGGCCTTGATGAGCGCGATAAGTATCACCTGCCTCACCAATTCAATAGAGACTACTATGACGCGATTAAAGCATTCCAGGGGGAATGCATAATTAATGCACCTATTCATGTGAGGGATCTGAATGCCCCTGGGGATGGAAACTATGTTGCACCCACGCCAGAAATTGAGATACAAGAGGAACAAGAGGAATCAACAACATAACCCTGTTCACATATGGCAGGTTTTCTTGGCCAAGACTTCATACCAGAAGCACAAGGTGCAGTTCTAGAACGGGAACATGGTAACCCAGTACGTATAAACATTGTCAACCTCGACGATTACTCTGAGAGAATTCAGCGAGCTTTTCCTAATGTGGCCAATTTGTCGGATGTTCACAATCAGGCTGTGCCTGCACCATCAATCGGCCAGCCAACAACCTCTGGTAGTACCAGCGTTAAGCGCAAGCGCACAAGCATATTCTCACCAGTAATCGAAGCTAATGACAAAGGGAACAAAGTAATTGTAGAGGCAATGGATCGCATAAACCTAACGCAGCTGGAAATTGAGGAGCGGCGTAGTAAGGTTCAGGAACATACTGCAAAGGATCAGCTAGTGTACCTCAAGCAAAGAGACAAGAAACTTCGGAAAAAAAGCAAAGAAATGGTGACTGTGCTATCTAATTCGAGCATGGCAATGTGCCACGCATTCATACAGGATAAGCGACTAATGCCTCCCCCCCATGAACATTCAAGACTCATCAGACGATGAAGTTCCAGAAGTGCCAACAACTCAAGATGATCACCAGGATATCTAAAGATCCAGTAGCTTGATTGAATTACTCATCTGAATGATGACATTCTATAGATTGATATGGTAGCTTGAGTGAATGACAATTTAGTTGATGTTGTACAGATTGATACAGTAGCTTGATTGAAATCAGCTAAGTTTTTGGTACAAATTTTGGTCCATAGAGACAAAACAATATAGTCTAAAGCCATTTTATGTCTTCTATGTCAATGAACTCCATTCAAATTGACATTGAATTGACAAATCCATTCTGCATGTTCGGCCTGTTCACTATCCTCTACGTGGTCTGTTACCAAGATACTGCTCTAAAGCTACACGTTGCTCCAATCCAGAAATCTCTACACCTTGTAATTGCGGTTCAGCTTCATAGTCCATTGCATTATCTCCTGGAATCCATTGTTCATTGTTCGCAACCTCTCTTCGACCAGGATTGCCATTCGGCACACGATTGATATTGTTTTCTAGTTGTAATTGAATCATTAAGATTTCAATGTCAGCAGCCTTTCCTCCTAGGATCATGTTATACAAGATACAACAACAGATGACTACATCAGGTAGAAATAGAACGTGCATTTGGTCTTCATGAGCAATTCCCTGAAGCTCTTCTTTAAGATGTCGAATGAATTCTCCACTACGTTGCGACCTCGACAGAGGTGTTTATTATAAAGTGCTTCCAAAACAGTGTGGCGAATATTTACCCCTTGTTTGTGTGGAGTCATTACCCACGATAACAAATGATACCCTTTGTCAGCGAGTAAATAGGGTTTGATTCTTTCGGCACCATGGTCCTGATGAAATAGATTTTCATGGACAGCTCTATGAATAAGCTCGAGAGTCTGAGTATGCGTGAATCATTCATGGATCCAGGCATCCCAATGAAGACATCCCTGAACTTTTTCTGATGGTCGACAACTGCTTGTAACTGAATCACAACAAACTCAGGCCTAAGAGAGAGAAGGACTGAAACACAACAAGGAATTTCCACCAAACTTATCTGAATTCTCACGAAGCGATAGATCCACCACACATACTAACACACGAGTAAATCAACCAGGGGTAGAAACATGCTAGAGTGACTCACTTTGCAAAATTTATGTCCAGTCTAAACTAGTCTACTTTCATTCATATCTTTTTTCATAGGAACTTCAAATTAGGTGTTGCAATTTATTTTTGTTGTCAACTCAATTTGAGATCACCCAAAAATTGGTTTCCAAACAAAGCTGTTGTGTTCTGAAGATGAAAAATGAGAGTAGATTAGAGTAGACTGGACAAAAGTGAGCCACGGGCTGAGTAAACATTGATATCATCAACATAAATTAAAGCACACTCCCAGTGAAGATTGCCCAAGACAATGTCCATGAGGAGTTGGAAAGTAGAGGTGGCATTGCACAAACCAAAAAGCATGGTCTCATATTGGTACTTACCCATGCGACACACAAATGAGGTCTTTTCCTTGGCTGCTTCAGTAAGAGGAACTTGCCAAAAGCCTGATGCAAGATCAAGAGAGGAGAAAATTGTAGCACCATGCAATTGATCCAAGGTTTCATTGATCCTGGGTAGAGGGTAGGCGTCTTTTTTTGTGATGTCATTCAGCTTCCTGAAGTCAACACAGAAGCAGGTGGTGCCATCTTTCTTACCAACCAGGACAATTGGACTAGCCCAAGGAGAGACTAAAGGTTTGATCACACCAGCATCAAGCATTTTCTGGACTTCTTCTTGGATTATAGCACGTTCCTTGACACTCTCCTGGTAGGCAAATTGTTTGATAGGAGCCCCTTCAGTGACAATATCATGTTGAAGAATAGGAGTGCGCCCTAAATCAGTGGATCCCAAACTGAAAACATCTAGATTCTTTGCAATAAGCATTTCTACTTTCCTCCTTTGTCCTGAGGAGAGAGTTGTGCCCAACTTGATTTCAGATAAGACTTTGGTGAGGGCCTTCTTACCTCCTAGGCTGAGATCAGAAACAGGTGGTGGTGCAATTGCAGCAAAAGCAGCAACCTCATCTAAGAGACCATGTTGGATGCCAATGGCCTCAAGTCCAAAACCAGCCTGCACCGCGTGTATGTCAGCAATGGGAAGAGCAGTGATGCGAGCCAGAACCTGCCCTTTTTTTATAGTCACAGGGAAGCGCTCGGGATTAGCAATCAGAATCTTGACTTCTTGCCGATATCCTCTATCTAGAACACCATTCGCTACCAGGCTATGCTTAAGGGCAGTCAGCTTCCTCCATCCTTCAACTTCTAGGAAATGAGCAGTTGGACACAAGAAGGCCAGACCAGACTTGACCACATTCTGGGTCAAGGCAGGGATGGTGATGTTGAGAGGTGCACGAATCAGAGTAGAATTCTTTGGAATGGCTATGGGCACCCCTATCATATCTCTAGCACCAGGAACATGCCACTGATATAAGAGTTGAAGATCAGGTTGATATCTGTAGAAATCATGCCAATTGAGGTTGGAGTTAGAGTCCTGTTGTACCTCTTTGACCAGGGCCTGGACTCTGGACAAATTGGCTATAGCAGACCCAGCCTTGATCTTCACTACTCTCAAGGGAACCACTACTTCATGCCCTTCTCTATTGTGAAAGCGAAGGGAGTAGTCAGCTAGGCTGATGGTGGCACCAGCTCCAGTCATCCAGTCAAGGTCTAGAAGGAATTGATCACCAATGGTGACTATGCAAGTCACCACAACCTCCCTTTTATGAATCCTGATGGGAACAGTGACTAGTCCTAAGGGCTCATACCTGGATCCATCTGCAATAAGCACCTCAATACCCGCGGCAGGGCATAGTTTAAGACCAAGAATTCTCACAACACTTAAAGGTATAGCAGATATAGTGCATCCAGTATCAATCACACAGGGAAAGCTGAGCTTGTGGATATGGCATTGGGCCATGAGGGACTGATCTGCTGCCCACCAGTCTGTTTACTGAGAGGACAATGCAAAGCTTTAAAGTTAGTAGATAAAACAGCTTGAATTGGAACAGAAGAAGTAGGGTTGGTAGATGATGGACCTCTTGTCCCCTTCCCTAGAGATCTTTCTAGTTTAAAGGAGGGGAAGAGCCACTAGTTGTTTTCTTGTTCTTGATCAGCTCTGGTAGCCCTGTTCTGTCTGGACAATGCTTCGTCCAGTGTTCAAATGACCCACAAATATAACAGGCAACACATTACCCTCATAGGCTTGCCCAGTCTGGGTTCGACCTCTATTGTTACCAGCTGTTGGTCCTTGGCCATGTCGAGGCTACCACCTCTGTTGATGAGCCTGCATGGCAGCAAACTGAGTGGCAACAGACTCACTAAGACTTCCCACAGTATTAGCCAATCCCTGAAGAGTAAAATCATCAGCTTTGCATGTCATGACAGGAGGAACATATGGTGAAGATGTTGCAAGCATGTCAAGCTCTGAGCCCATTGGAGCTTGAAACTTGGCATGACGTTGCATTGATTTGCTGTCAACCAAGTCTGCTATTTTAAGATTAATTTCTACTAACATAGTCTTGTCATTGACAAAATGACGTCGCTGAGCCCAATTCTGAACAGTGGAAGGCAACCCAAGGAGAAAATACCTTTTAACCATACGATCTCTCTCTGCAGGGTCTATGATATTTTCAACAGTAGCAAATTTAAGATCCATGTAATACTTCCACAAGGATTCCCCAGGTTGGTAAGTCCTAGGAGAAAGCTTGGCAAAGCAATCCAGAGGCCTCTCAGGAGGTTTGAACAAGGTCTTTGCCCATTCCACCAGAGTTGCCCAGTTGAGGCTGGGATCATCCATGACAGCCGCATGTAGTAAGTCACGAGCTGGCCCCTTCATGCTCATCCTAAAAATCGCCATTTTGAAATTCTCAGGCACTCCATTGACACCAGCAATGACCTCAAACATCTGAAGATAACTATCAAAGTCTTCTCCCATGGTATATTCTGGGTAAGGTTGAGTAGTTAGCTGAGGGATCAGATGACAAGGCAGGCTATGGCTAATGTGACCAGGGAGGACAGACCCATGAGCAGGGCAATAAGGAACCATAGCAGCAGTATTACCATGCACATATCCAACAGTAGATGCGGAATTACAATTCATATTATTATTGCTGGCTGATCCTACAACAGTAGAAGCTAACAGATGTGATGCCACCGTGCCCATAGGGAGAGCAGGTGTTGCCACATTTGGCTGAGCAGCAGGGTAGGTCGACTGCAAGTGGGCTTGTGGCATTCCACCCATGGGAAGAGTGGATGCCACTCCCACCGGTTGTGTTGACACTGATCGTAGACCACTAGGAGGGATATTACCAACGTACATACCCATGGACTGGCTAGAGACAAGGTGTGGTGGCACCCCAACCTGTGGAGCAGAAATGGTCCCCACTGATTGACCCGTGATGGCAGTAGTTGGAGCAGTAGACACACTAGAGCGCCTTGGCATCATGACACCCCCACTTTGAACAACACCATGCACATTCAACACAAGAAAACTACCCATACGCACGCCTACACTTGCAGGCAACAAATTCCCTCCCCCGAGAGTGGGACTAGGGAAATCCACAACAGGCAACACACTAGAACTCACGTTAGCACCATGGGCTGACATACTGTTCGTAATAGCCCTAACATCCGAGGCCAACCCGATTCTACCTTGTCCATGACCAGACAGCACCATGGGCTTACTACCTTGAACTTCCATGGCCCCACCAATCTGAATAGGAAGAATCACAGTTTTTGCCATCCCCGATTCTATGGGCAAAATAGCAGAGCCCTCCCTATCTATCCTCACGACACCATCATCATGCAACAGTGCTAAGTCCTCCTCCAAATTACCAGAGTCCAAGGAAACGTCATCAACCAAGGCATTACCTGCCTGGAGGTTGTCTGACTCCCCACTGATATCAGGCATGCCCCTGCCAGGCAGCCCGAGTGGCTCTCGCGAACTAGACATGAACCTTTGTCTACTAGATCACAACCAAGAACTTGCAGATGCGTTTGGCATGCAAAAACAAAGACAATTGTGGAAAAGAAAGAACCTCTAAGCCGCCGGGATGAGTAGTCGCGGCCTTGGGCTCGGCACCCGTGAAGCTTCGGGAGTCCAAACAGAGCAAGAAAGAAGCTTGAGCAGGTCGTGAGAATCAGAACTATACATTGCCAATGCCAGGCACTCCCACACCCTCTCGTCCTTAACCCATAAGCCCACCCGAGTCGTGTCGTTGTCCTCCCACGTCCAGGACAACACTGAGGAGTTGGGAAAACTATCTAGGTGATCTGCAACACGAGGGCAAAGGACACGCTGTTCTTCAAAGCAGGTACCTGGCAAAATCACAATGTCGGAAGACTGGACATGCAAACTACCTCCCACGAGACCATCCACCAAGTCCACCGTCGTGGGCTTGTGACGACAGACCCGGGCGTGAAATTGAAGAGCCCGCAACAACAAGGCTCCAGAGCCTTCAAGCAGCAATGAGAGCCACGAGCCTGTTGTCCGTTCGGTCGTCCGCCACAGGCCTGACTCACGGTGAACTGACAATGGTAGGTGGAGCCCGAGCGCTTCCCAGGCCACTGCCGATGATGAAGAAGACGAGCCTTGAACACCTCCGGTCTCAAGCACAGGGAGTTTCTGACAGCCACGACGGCTCAGGTCTGGCACAACGCACTCTCTCTCCCAGAGCCAGAACTAGACCCAGGGCGCACAAAAATTGCTTCGTGATGACTGTTTAGACGTCGAGCGTCCTCGCGCACAGATGCTTCAAACTTTTCAAACCATTGCACATCCTCCAGAAGCAATTCCCCTAGAGACTCATCATACTCCTGAGAGCGCTCAATATCTCTCTCAAACTCTCTCTCTCGTTCTCTCGGACACTCGTAATCAGGACCTGGATCATAGAAATTGTCAAAATTATAGTACTTTGGATCGCAGCTATCTAAAGAGCTGGGTGACCTCGCATCTCTTGGTGACCAGACCTCATCCTCATTCACATCAACATCATGTCTAGGGTTATTTGAATTCAACTGCACGACAAGACCAGGACCAACAGTGTTGGGTTCAGGCAGGGGTAACACTGGCGAGGCAACAATGCCAAGCAGCGCACGTCGAGAGGGGTTAGTGACAGCAAGATCAGTTGCTAAAGCAGGGTTAGTCACAATTTCAAGAACCAAATCAACTTGCACCAACAGACTTTCTCCCTCTCTGCGTGCTACACAGCTAGAACTACGCACCGAAGCCATCGTCCTGCAGCACAGCACAACGAGCAGGGTGAGAAGGCAAATACGAAACAACAGGAGAAAACATCGCAAGGTGGATGGCCGCCATCAGACAAGACTGATTAGAGAGCAAAAGCAAAGATTAGCGCGCAGATCCCTTAACAACCCAACAAACGGTATCAGGGCGGGCAGTGGATGCTAAAACACCTAAACGCTACCCGGCTTCTTTCCACCACAAAACGAGCCTGAAGCATATACTCCGTTCCTCTCAAGAAACGTGTTTTCATAACAAGGGGGGCAAGCGAAAGACCAGGCAATGCGCGAGAGGAGGATCAAGCGAGCGGATCTGACACACACAGGAGCTCTCATCCAAAGTTTGTACACCCAAATCACATATACACTAACACCTGAATACACCCGCCCTGACCTTGTGTCAGGGCGCCGTCTTTATACAAAAGCCCTAACCATGGTGGCCTGCCGTGTGGCGAGGCATCATAGGCCAAATCCCACAGCACTATCTTGTGGCCCTAGATCTGATGAAGGGCCAGGATCAAGCCACTAGCCTAAACTAACCCTAACCTAGACATCATTGTAACGGATTAACGGCTTTATATGCCAAAAAATATACTATGGATGTGTTCGCCGTTTTGGATGAAACGGGCTATTTCCAGGCGTAAGCAAGTATGGGCTTTACAGGTTGGCCATAATGGGTAATATCCAACATAAACCTATCTGGCTTTAAACCTAGTGGCTTTGTGCCCTAACTAACTAGTGGACCATACCGTATTTACCTAGCTTATTAGGCAATAATTAATTCAAAATCAAGTGCCTAATTAGATTTAGAACATTTTTGGAAAATGTGCCCAAAACTTGGAAAACATTTCTGAGAGTGCCTAATTGCTCGAAAATTGTGAAAAAACACCAAAATGTCCAAATATGTGGAAAAAATGCCTAAATTGTATTATTTAAAGTCCAAAAAATTGCAAAAATGCATATTATTTAAAATTTCATGTCCACACAACTTCCAAAGGGCCCTTCATCGATGCAACTAATCCTCATAAGTCTCATCACCTATCTCATGTGAATCTTCTGAATATGAGAGAATGTTTTTTGAAAAGAAAAATACTTCAACAATGGTTTTTGAGGGAGGTAAAAAATAATCGTTCATTATGTTATTTTGTTACGGACGTGGTGCCTTTGGATAAGAACCGTAGATCCTTGATAAAAGTGGATGAATGTTTTCACAAACCAACTATATTAATCCTTAAACGCCCACTGGGTAAGTTTGACTTTTCCCAAAATCACTACCCCTGGGGTGAAAAAACCCTGTAATTCCGGAGAAAAAGGGATTTTGGAAATTTAACCGGACATTATCTTCCTAACTACCCCCTGCATACACCTGCCAAATTCCAGGCCAATCGTATGGAAATCAGAAAAACGCGCATGTGTTGGAATTCGACAGAGAATAGAGGTAAAAGATGAACTGATTACTGAGAACTCTCCACCCAACCATAGGACCACAACAAGTTGTGTCCACCCTCCGAGCTCTCCTTATTTATACTCAAAGTCTAATACAGAAATAGCTGAGATAACTATAGCATAACTCCATGCTTTTACTTAAGTTATCTCCACTTTCTATTCTGGTACAATGACTTGAGTCACTAATAACTGAAGCTAACTTTTAGCTATTTAGCTAATTGAGGCTTATCTCTATTGTTAACTGTGACTTGTCAGCACTGCTATTATGGAAGCCTGACTTGTCAGAGTAACTCTAGATAGTAGTAACTTGGTCAGGAGTTGATTTCCAACACCCCCACTCAACGAGTTACCAAGTTAAAAACTTAACTACTCCCATCAAGCCTCGAAAGCGTTCAAGCTTTTCAGCACTAAGCCATTTTGTCAATATGTCTGCAACCATGTTGTTGGTGTTGCAATATATAAGCTTGACAACTCTAGCTTCAGTCTTCTCTCGTACCAAATGATGATGAATCTCAATATGCTTTGTGCAAGCATGAAACATTGGATTCTTTGAGAGAGCAATACACCCTTGGTTGTCATCATATATGACCATGGTATCCCTCTGTGGACGACCAATACTTGATAGAAATGATGATTTCCATAATGCTTGTCTTATAGCTTGAGATGCAGCCATATATTCTGCCTCAGTCGAGGACATAACAATTGTAGATTGCTTCTTGCTGCTCCAGCTTACAGCTCCATTTGCTAGCATAAAAACATAGCCAGATGTAGAGTGGCGGTCATCAACATTACCAGCCCAATCTGCATCACAATAGCCATATAGCTTTGTGCTTTTGCAAGCACTATCTGAGATATCATATGAACCCACTTGATCCAACTGAACATTATCATTGTTCTTTCTCAAGCACAAACCATAGTCCAGTGTGCCTCTTAGATAACGGAAAATCCACTTTACTGCAACCCAATGGAGTTGCCCAGGGTTAGCCACAAATTGGCTTACAACCCCACTGCTTGTGCAATATCTGGCCTAGTACAGACCATTGCATACATGAGACTTCCCACAACACTCTGATAGGGAACATATCTCATTGTCTCCAAGTCTGCAGCACTCTTATGACTCATCTCCTTTGAGAGTTTGCAATTTGGGACAAACGGGGTATTTACCGGCAGACTTTTAGCCATACCAAAGCGCCTTAAGATATCTTCAAGATACTTACGCTGGTTCAGGTAAATTGCTCGGTCTTGTCGAACACGAGTTACCGATACCCCCAAACAGTATTGGATCTCTTTCAGATCCACCATCTCAAACTTCATTGAGATATCGCTCTTTGTCTTTTTCAACAAAACCAAGTCATTAGAGACCAAAATCAGATCATCAACGTACAGTGTTATGATCACAAAAGAGTTTCCATGAGCCCTCTTATAGTAAACATTATAATCAGCAGAGCTCTTCTCAAACTCTTCAGCCATGAAATATGCATCAATCTTAGCATTCCATGTCCTAGGGGATTGCTTCAACTATATAAGGACTTGAGGAGCTTACACACCATCCTCTCCTTCCCTTTTACAGCAAATCCCTCCGGCTGGTCCATGTATATTCTTCCATAAGATCTCCATTGAGAAAGGCTGTACATACATCCATCTGATGTACCTCAAGATTTTCAACGAATTGACTCCATCCGTGCAACATGGGAAAATGATTCATTGTAATCAATACCTTCAATTTGCAAAAACCCCTTTGCAACCAAGCGCGCTTTGTACCTTGCTACAGAACCATCTGCATTGTACTTAACCTTGAAAATCCATTTGCAGCCAACAGACTGCCGTCCAGATGGAAGTTGAACAAGACTCCAAGTCTTATTATCGTGAAGAGACTTAAACTCAGATGCCATAGCTTCCTTCCAGTGTGAAGAGTTCTCACTCCTCATTGCATCTGACACACTTTGAGGTTCATCACTGTTAATGAAATAGGCAGAAGATACATTTGAGGGTTTTTCAATCATAGAAGATTGTACCTCCTCCATTTAAACCTCAACTGTGTCTTCAACAATCTTATCTTCATGTGTTAGAGCCAAGCTCTCTTTTTCATGGTCCAAACTTGGAACTATTGTTTCCTAATGAAAGTTCCTGGACTCATTGAATATCACATCACAACTGATGATCACATACTTGCTCTTAGGGTTATACAACTTATACCCTTTGGTTTCTTCACAATAACCAATGAAGATACACTTGATTGCTTTTACATCCAATTTCTTCCTTACTTCTTTTGGAACATGGGCAAATGCAACACACCCAAAGACGTGCAAATGATCAACTGAAGGTTTCTCACCCTTCCAACCTTCAAGTGTCTTTGTATAGATTGCCTAAGTAGGAAGTCGATTCTGGAGGTATGTTGCAGTCGCCACTGCTTCTGCCCAGAAACGGTGGTCGAACCTCATGTGTTGCAACATACACCTCACACTCTCAACAAGTGTTCGATTCTTCCTCTCTGCAACTCCATTCTGTTCTGGCGTATATGATGTGGTTAATTGTTTCACAATACCATTCTCCCTGCAGGACTGGTTAAAGTTCTTTGAGATGTACTCACCACCACCATCACACCGAAGAGCTTTGATCTTTTCTCCAATTTGATTCCAACGACGCAATGGCGTGAGCGTTGCACGTGAGCGCGCGAGCGTACGCTCACGCCAGCTGACGTGGCGTGAGCCTGCACACACGCTGACGTGGCGTGAGCGTCATGTCAGCATGCTGATGTGGCGGTAAATGATGACGTGGCACTGTCCGTCAACTGCCACGTCAGCATTAACATGCGCCACCTATAACCGTGGATGGTCCTATTACCGTGGAATTAATGCAGGGAATCTTGCCTAAATAGAATCAAGACGAGCGTTGAGGCCTACAATTGCAGCATCCAACATTGTGCAATTACAAATGCTTGTTTCACTTTTACAATTACGAAGACGACAAAATATCCTCACAAAGTGTGCGCCATAAAGGCTGCCACGAGAAGACTTCCTCCCTCCTCAAATAACAATGAGAGTTATGATCATCTTCAAAAGATGATTGTAGTGCATAGCGACAGCAAGACATGTAGACTTCGAACGGTGCAATGACAAATGTGCACTACCTAAAAGTTGTCACTCAGACCTCACTCCGTATAGTTGGAGGCCATATCATTGCACAGCCGACGAATTGATGTGAATTACACATTTCAAATCATGGTCATCCACATACCACATTACATAGTTCATGCTACCCATGTGTTGTATCCCGCTGCAAAAGAGTATCGACCTCGTTGAAACTCATAGTGGCCTGGTGAATGAAGTTGTCACGTTTGGGATCGCAAACCATCCTCCTCAAAAATATGAAATACAAATGTTTGCAGGGTATGAATTTACCTCTCTTGCCCAAACTGGTTGATAGCATATTCACAAAATCAAGACATGTGCAATTGGGGAAATTGGAAACCGTGATGTCGTAGGTCCTGTCATGAACAGCAGATGTGGAAGTGATGATTGTGAATACCCGACCATATCCTGGATCGGGTACTTCCGTGGTGCTTCCGACACGAGCTTGGAGCATTCTTGCGGACTCCACTTTGCCAAAGTGTTCAGCGGTTGGAGGGAAACGCCGAACGAGCTTTCCATCTCGTTTGGTTGGCCACAAGTCAGGATTTGCCGGGGGGACCCGGGAGGACGCAGGAGTAGTAGCACATGCATGGAGTTGGGGTTGTCTCGCAAGGGAAAAACCTGCTTCCTCCAGCATTTCAATCTCCTGAAAGCTGAGATGTGTTCCCACCTTCACGGGCCAAACGGTTGGAGGAGATGGCTTCATCACTACGGAAGGACGCACAGTTCCATGCACACATCTGGCACAATCATCTGCGCAGAACCAGAACTTGTGGTTCTTGGCTTCTGGTTGACCGTATGGACGCATCAAGCCCGTGAAAGTCGGAGCAGGAGTTCGGGCACCACCTCTGGATATAGATGAAGTGCACTTCTCGAAATTAGTTGCCCTGATCGCTGTACATTTCACACGAGACCCGACACTTGTGCGTTCTATGTGCCAAACGTGGTCGGGGCATGCGGACTCAAGCACATCAAGGGGGTTGTTTCTCTCCTGCACCATTTCAGTGGCACGGTTTGATGCTGGAGCTTGCCGTCGTGTTGGAGGTTCCTCCACAATGGAGGTTCTGGACATGGAGCTGTCATGCAGGGGAACACGAGGCTTCGAGAAGTTATCACGGTCTGCCCTGTAGGAATCTGAATCCGAACCAGGTGGAGTGTTCAATTTCCTCTTACAGGAGCCGAATCTCTCCTCCCCTTCAAGATGTGGAACTCTAGAAACAAGTGGCGTTCCCTGGGCATACATGCTCACCGCCCGTGCTATCTTGATTGGATCCCCAGATTTGTTTGCAGCACGCAACATCAACTCCCATTTGTCCGGACCCTTGCCACCAACCCCACCTCGTAAGAAATCACGGTATCGGGTTTGTTGTTGCAAGGCACGTATCAAATCATCTGTTGTTGCCACATACAAATCCCGACCTCGTTTCCCAGACTGCTGCAACCATGCATTGTGCACAGTTTCTGCCAAATTGCAAGATGGCATGTCCGCCATTTCCTCAATGGACATGTTCTGCAAAGAGGATAACCACACTTCAGAATAGTGCACAGGAAACAACATAAAGAAAGCAATGAGTCAAAAATATGGAAAGCAAATGTATGAATAAAGCATGAAATAGAAGCCTCGTACCATTGTCATGGCTGCTCCCCACTGTCTATACCGGAAGTGCCAAAACGCCAGCCAATCTTCCAATGCTCTCATACTCTCAAGTGATGCAGCTCCAGAAGAGAACCACCAGGCACGAATTGTCTGGAACAAAGTGTCCGCCTCCTTCATTGTTCTAGCATCTTTGTACTCTTTGCACAATTTACGGTGCTGAGTCTGCATCTCTGGTTTGATGTCCGACTTTGTATGTTTTTCCAGAGATTGTGTCCAATGGAATAGACATGTACGCTCTCTTCCTGGCATAGGCACTTTTGGGTCGCCCGATCCGAAGACAAAACGAATAGCATTGAAATTTGCTTGAGCACTATCCGCCATGAAACCTGCGAAATTTGGAGATGGCAGCCCATGGCAGCCTGTCGCGCGGCTTCTACTCACCCATCCCTTCGCTATTCGAGGCGGAAACTCCAAGATAGAAGAGTTGGAAATCTCTAAGTACTCAACCCGCGCAGAACAATCAGTCATGACCTACAGCTAGTGTATCATGGGGGTGTTTCCTATTTGTTTTCCTTTTGGTATTCATGTTAGCTATCTTACCATTGATAATTAAGTATCAGTTTGCTTTATCAATCTATTGGATTCCATCAGCTCATCCATTCATTTCACAGCTTCACTCAGATCTCTCTACACAGTGTGATTGTATCGTAAAAGTATCCGATTATGATTTATCAGGTATCAGGCCGAAGCCATTGTGTCTCTAATCTGCTCTACAATATCATTACAGCCTTGCCTATATCAAGCATCTACTCATCATCTCTCTATCTTCACTTCCGTTCCTCATCTCTACCCGATCCCCTCTCCTCTATCACCAAGAAGTCCTCCGCCGAATGCTGTCCCTCAATTCCCCGTTTCTCCCTTTATCTTCCTATCCGCGGTTCTAACCGTTTCCCTCACTAATCGTCGTCTGTGAACTAACATGTTCCCTTCGCAGGTGTTGTTCCCCACAGTCGTTCCTTGTCCTACTCTTCGTTCCCTATGATTGTGACAGCTGTGTCAAGCTGTGACTGGCTGTGTGAAACTGTGACGGGCTGTGACTGGCTGTGCGACTGTGTTTGGCTGTGTCGGGCTGTGCCGGGCTGTGTCGGCTATGACGACTGTGACGGGCTGTGTTGGTTGTGTTGGCTGTGACGACTGTGACGGGCTGTGTTGGCTGTGTCGGCTGTGACGACTGTGACGGGCTGTGTTGGCTGTGACGACTGTGACGACTGTGTTGGGCTGTGTAACCCCCCTCTACAGTGCGCTGCTGTCACCCCTAAGGTTCCTCTTGGTCTCAGTCTGTGCAAAAATTAAGGGTACCCTACAGATCCCGTATAAGTGTCTAAGTCCCCGACAGTCCTCTAACATTACCCCTTCCCCCCTCAAAAAGCCGTGTCCTCACGGTTTACTGATTTCTACTAGCAAACCTTTGTGAGTGAGCACCTTCTTGACGTTGAGAGTTTGGTGGCGGACTGTGTGTACGAGCCCGAGGTCTGTCTCTGGTTGACGGAGATGGTTGATCACTACCTGGATAAGTGAGGCCCTCTGGAGGCTGATATCGAGGTAACCTTTCCGGCATAGGAGACCCCCGTCGCTTCTTCTCTGCCATCTGAATTGCATAGTCTTCTCCCATGTCAAAAGAATTCGGTGAAGAAACAGTTGTATCAGAATCCTCATCGCTTCTCAGGTGTTTTAATTTTCGAACTTTTTGTGTAATCATCTGGGGCATACAATGCTGTCCTACCATGTCTGGAAGTTTGTATTTTACAACATGGTGTAACCGCTGAACAGCAAAATTGGTATAGACACTGAGCTCCTTGTCTGTCCAGGTGAGTGGGGTACCAATTACTGGTGCAGCGTGCAAGTATTTCCATGCCACATGTCTCTTATAGAAAATGTCATCAATGCCGAATTTCTGTGTTGACAAATGGTTGCAGGCCGCTTGAAACCATGAACGAATTTGAGAATCCTTTTGCATCATAACTTTTGGGTCATATAGGTACATATGAGGTGGCACCGAAGGTAATACCCAATGATCTCCACTGGAATAACTTTGAAAGCGTGTTTGCATCTTTTGTTGCTCAATGTGGTAACGTACCAGAAAACAAGCAGCGTAGTATAACCCGCACCCCATGACAATACTTGCTATCTCCTTGGTCTTGGTATAAATGAGTCCATGTACAACCTGGAAAGCAATCAATTCCCTCAACATGGTACCTGCCTCGTGCCAGTATTGTGCAAAGTGATGATCTTCAATATGTCGATTGTTCGGAAGAACTTTAGTCCTAGTTGCCACTGGCAGCCAAATACGCATGATTTGGTAGTAATGTGCGAATAACTGCGGAGGACTAAATTCTTTCCAAGCCAAATCCAACATGATGGGAATTTGGTTGAAGGGCATAATCATAGCCCTACTGTACTCCCTTGCAGCTGGAGTTTTAGGTGGGTTAAAAGCGGCATTGCCCCATACCTCCGGCTGTGGTGGCTGTGGTGTGGTTGTAGTAACCACAGGTTCAACTACTGGTACAGTGACTTGTTGTGGTGGTGGTGGTACTGGCTCTTGTATCATTGGCATCTCCTGCACCTCCTGTGAAGACTGGAAAGCCAAAGTTCTGGCTTGTAAATAAGAAGCCATTAGCTGTTCGTGAGGGATATAGACTCTTTGGTCGATGTTTGAAGTGAGGTCTTCCACTTGAGTCTGGAGTCCGTCTACATCCTCTTGTAACTCTGCTATCCTACTATAGACATTGTCTATAGTAGTTGTGGCAATGTTCTGCACTTGCAGCCTGAGCTCATTCATCTCGCTTTGGGTGAGCTTCCGTGGTGCTTTGCCCTCTACTGGCCCTTGTGCTAACCAGACCTGCATAAGGCTGTTATCCACCAAGTTGCTTGTGGTTCCCCTGAGAGTTTGCTCCTCTCTCAACTTGTACAATTCCAACTGCTGTTGTAAAGCCTCCATGCGCTTCGCCTGAGGTTCAACCAATTGCGCATAAGCAGCAAGTAGATTATTGGCTTCCTTCCAAGCCTTGTTATTGACCACGATTTCATTTCTATTGGCCATGATTGTTTGTTGCAACTCCACGATGTGCTTCTCTTGATCAGCTTCAATCTGCCTGTATTGCTTGAAAGTATCTTCATTGCGACAGATTGTATTCTTCATATCGACAATGAGCTTCATTTGCTCAACATTCTCTTCTTCTGCCTTCGTACATTTTTCCGCTTGACTGTTTATTTCTTTTGTTGATTGGTCAAGCATAGTTGTAAATGTAGCACATTGTATCGCCATTCTGTTATGCACTGTCTGCAACTCCGTATGTAGTGCATTCAGTTCTTGCAACTTGCTTTCATGCTGCACCTGCATTTGGTATAGCTGTTGCTTATGTGCTTCTTGCAACTGGTCTTGCGCGAGGCCTGCCTCAATCAATTGTTGCTTGGCCAATTGCAAAGCCATTTCTGTATTTCCCAAGTCCTGCTTCATCTTGAGAGTGACCTCTTCATCGACCTTGTTTGCACACTCAGTGGCAAGTCGAGCCTCAAACTCCTTCCTGAGTTCCTCTTTCAAGGCTGTCAATTGGGTAATTGGAACATGGGATTTGACATAAGTCCCCAACAAATTAAGTGTCATGCCTATGGAACTCATCAGCATTGCCTGTTGAGGGTCATCATGGTGAGGTTGCTGCTGTTCCTCCTGATTTTCAACAGTGTGATGTCTCACTAACCATTCAGGCCATTGTCCCACCGGATTTTCTTCTTGAACTACTTCATCTATCACCGGTGCTACAGTGTCATGACCTTCCGCCTGTGGTACCTCCGGCACAGGTGTGTGTATTATATGCACCTCAGGATTTCCCTTGGGCAACTGCTGCACCTCTGGGATTTCTGTCTCCTTGACCAGACCAGAATATTCATAGAGAAGGTCCCCTTCTCTATTTCTGCCACTATCTGTTCTGTAGTTGGAATATCTAACCCTTCACTTTCCAAATCAATTATTTCTAGTTGAGCTGCATGGATAACTTGTGACCTTGTGACAAGTCGTTCAGGTGGCTGTGATGGTTGTGATGCAGAAGTAACTTCCTCCTCCCTCTCCGAAGGTCCTGCTTCCAGTAATAGCATTTCTCTGTGCTGCTGTGCCCCTTCCTGGCCATGAGCTTGGGAAACATTATCATGCGGAATCCGTGAAGCCGGTGGATCCGCCACTACAGTCTTTCCCCGTCTCTGCCTCTTAGTCTCGGGTTGCCCTGCTAGTCCACCCTCACTATGTGAAGAGCCTTGCTCTTCCATTGCAGTTGTTTCTGGCTCAAACACTCCCATTTCCTTTCTTTCTTGCGCATTAAGTATGCCAGAATCAAGGATTATTTGAGCAATGATTGGGCTAGACACTATTATAGGAGACTTTGCGGTAGTACCTTGTAATCTTTTCATCTCCTCTACCAGTGCGTTGTACATTATGTCCGCCCATTGTACCTCTCGTCCCTTCAGGCCTTTGAGTATTTCCTCCGTGAAGGATCTGCTCAAATACTGTTGGTTCTGTTTCATGGCAATCAGAACGTTCAATACCTGGCCTACCTCTTTTAACCCTGGGTACACAGCCTTGGTACAAGCATAACCCTGAGTTTTAAAGAAACTCCCTTCTTGGAATAAGTCCTCTATTTGCAGTTTTGCCCTGTGTTGCTCCACATGCACCTGACCTGCTGGTAATCGAAACAATTACTGGAGGTATAGGGGAGTAATTATTAATTCAACTCCCTTCACCGTTGTTGTTCCTGTCCTTGGCTCAAAGTTCTGCAAAAATTGTAACATGTACTGTCTATGGTGTAGTGTCCAATCTAGGCTTTGCAATCCTTGCAATCTCAGTTCCTCCAGTATCTGTATCGCCTGTGGGGTAGCAATTGTTTGTTTCTGCAGAATCGTGGTGCTCTTCACCCTGATTTCCTCCATGCCTCTCACTCTCTTCATTTTAGACTCACCGAACTGTTTTGGCTGTAACAACTGTAGGAATGCCTGTAGTGCACAAAGCATGAACGTATGGTTGCCGCAGAAAGCTATGGGTAATTTCTTGTAAGCCTGCGGGGCTTGCAAGCATCGCTCAAGAGAAAAGCTCCGCTCTATCCTTTCGTGTCTATGCCACTGCGTAACTAATATTGCGAGCGTATAGTCTGTTAGTTCCTCCATAGTTTCCAAGGTATAGCATTGATGGTCTGTACTGTCGAGACGCCCGTTACTCAGAACGACGCCGCCTCTTGCGCTCAATTTCCCTCCATTTTCTTGATCCTTTCTCTGGTTTTCTATTGGCTGTATCTGCTGTGACTGGATTTTAGATTTTATCTTCTTTAGTGGACTTTCCCTGTTGGATAGTCCACTAGGATCACACATGTGATAAGAATTCGGCTTTTCTGTACTTGCCGTTCGTTCCGTTTCCCTTTTTCCGTACTCATTAATGGGCCCGCCTTTCATCCCTTTTGACGGCCGTTCTTGTCCTCTTTCTTTTTGACACCTGTTCTTGCACTTCCTTCTCGGCTGTGTGTCGCGCCCTGACCTCCACGTGTCCATTTTTAAAGTAATTTCCGTTTCCTCTTCCGTCAGCCATTTTCCTGAAGTTATTATGTGTCCACTTGTCACTGATTCTATGGATCATGTAACTTTAGTAGGCTGTGTTGAGCTGTGACAGGCTGTGTCATACTGTGTTACGCTGTGATAGGCTGTGATGCACTGTGGTAAGCTGTGATAGGCTGTGACACGCTGTGGTAGGTTGTGATAGGCTGTGTTGCGCCGTGCTGGGCTGTGATAGGCTGTGTTGCGCCTTGCTGGGCTGTGATAGGCTGTGTCATGTCGTGATGGGCTGTGATAGGCTGTGCTTTGCCTTGATGGGCTGTGATAGGATGTGTCACGTTTGTTTTGCCCACCCTGGTCATATATGCTGGGCCTAGCGACAAGTGTTCCATACTCCGTTCGTAACACTGGTGCAGCCCGTGACTGCTCTTGCGGTTCAACATGCAAATCATGCTGCAGGGGTTTGTCATGGATACCACTGTACCCCTTCAACTTATTTGCATTGACTCTTCACAGCATTTCTTTGTTAATGGTTTGTAACATGGCGATGTTGTTATCATACATCTTTTGTATGACATAAGGTCCTTTCCACTGTGATTTAAGCTTAGAAGCTTGAATCTTTCCTTTCTTCTGCAACCATAAAACCAAATCCCCCGTCTTAAAAGTCTTTAACTTGCCTTCATCAAACTGTTCCTTTCGCTTCATCTGAATTCTGGTCATATTATCAGCTGCATCAGCACGTACTTCTTCCACATGGTATAATTCATGTTTCCTGACCTTGATGGAGTCTTGCAATTCCATTCTTTTTCCCCACTCCGTTCTCATGGTAGGTAACAGGAATTCCACTGGAAGTAAGGCTTCCATGCCATAAACTAATTGGAATGGTGTATACTTAGTGGTGACTTTATATGAGGTCTTGTATGACCACAAAGCTGTCAGCAGCTTTGTATCCCAATCCGTTCTGTTTGCATTGACTATCTTAGCCAAGATAGTACATAGTATTTTGTTGGTAGCCTCTGCTTGCCATTACCCTGTGGGTAATATGTTGTACTCTTTCTATGCACAATCATAAACTCTTTAGTCAACAACTCAATGGTCTCATTCATGAAGTGACTTCCTTGATCACTGATAAATTCTAAGGGACAGCCAAATCATGTAAGTATGTTCTCGTACAGGAACCTTGCTGTGGACTTGGCTGTGTTGTCCCTCAAAGCTTTAGCTTCCACCCACTTTGTAGTATAATCAGTGGCTGTAATTATGTACCTGTTTCGTGTATTCTTGGATGGTGGGTTAATTGGTCCAACAAAGTCTAGTCCCCATTTCTGAAATGGTTCCGTAGGCATTGTAGGATGCAAGGCCATCCTTCCAGATCTCTGCAAAGGTCCTAGCCTCTGACATTCATCACACTTCTGACAATACTCGTGTACATCTTTGAACAAAGTAGGCCACCAGTATCCTGCGAGTAGTATCTTTCTACTGGTAGTCTCTTCTCCAAAATGTCCTCCAGCCACTCCTTTATGAACTTCCGCCAAAACTTTATTTACTTCATGGTGGTACAAGCATCGTTTTAGTACTCCATCAGGTCCTAACTTATACATTCTGCTTCCTACCATAGTATAAGGTAAAGCTTTGATAGCGATTCTCTTCCTCTGCTCTTTACCATAACTAGGTGGGCACTGACCATGAGCAAGGTAGTATCTGATTGGCCACTGCCAATCTAACCATTCATCTGCACTTCCTTGCACCTCCATTACAAATAAACTCGCATCAGGTAACTGATCGTCCACTCCTGTGGCGGCCTCTCCTGTTGTTAGTCGTGACAAATGATCTGCCACAAGATGCAAACGGCTAGGCTTGTAAATAACCTCGAACTCAAACTCATGCAAGATTATTAACCATCTTGCTATTCTTCCGCTTATCAGAGGTTTGTTTACCAGGTATATCAGAGCCTGGTGATCCACATAGAACATAAACTTCTTGCCCAACAGGTAATGCCTGAATTTCTTCACTGCATAGATCATTGGGGGGCTGCTATTTCATGAGCCATGAGCCATGAGCGGCATGAGCCATGAGCAGAGTCGTAAGTGTGGAAAAAAACATGAGCAGCACTATTTTCCGGAAATGAGTGTCCGCGGGAATAGGGTTTAGGGTGCCACGGTCATAGGGGGAGAAGGACCTCCCGATGAAGGAGGTTCGGCAATGTTATTTAGAATTATATATTGAAAGGCAATGTTTCGCGAATGGTAGGGTGGTACTGCTTTGTACAATGGGGGCCCATTTCAGCCTACCAGCCATTTGCAAAATTCACCCACACTCCCAATCCCAAACGAAATGAGCAATGACGCATTCTCGGAACGATGGACACAGAATAGAATAAAAAGAGGGCACAATGAGGTTTTTATTGATCCACATGAATTGCATTTGAAGCACGTCTACTGTGCTGATTGTGCCATCAATCTTGAGCCCTGTGCCTACTGAATACAAGTCACGTTGTCAATGGGACTTCGACTGCTCTCAGAACTAGCTCATGAGTCATGGGCTCCTCCATGTAAAGTCGATTGCAGCCGTTGTACCGCCCCTAGTGATGTTCACCACAATGTCCTGCCCTTCAATCATACCACCATCGAATATGGAAATCTTCACGTTTTCGTCGTCCACACCAATGCGAATGTCCCCATACAATGGAGAAGAGGAGCGCACTCCTCGAGGAGAATAGGTCTCTCCGATGGAGTCCACCCACGTCCAATGGCAGCAGTTCCACCACAACAGCATAGCAGTGCGCCTTCTTCTGCATGGGTGACCGTCGTAGCTGGGAAAATCGGAATCGAGGATGCGCAGGAGCCACGGACTCCTCAAACCAAGATCGTCACCCTGCTCGAAGGCGTAGTGGCCTACGATATACTCAAAAGCCACCAATGTTTCCACAATCGAACCAGTATCTTCTGTGTAATCTGTGTACCAGATAACAATGTCTCCCGATGTGGCCGAATACATTGCATAATCGATGCCTCCAAAGGGCAGTCGTCCCGGTTCCGGAAGCACGGCATCCTTGCAAAGGAGGACCTGAGGACGACTTGGATGCCGATGACCTTGCGGACAGCTACGAAGCCCTTAGATTTTGGAAATGATACGAAGCGGAAGAGCAGTCCGGCCTCCAATAATGGAGCATCTGGGTCACACGTACCCACCGACGGAGGTGGAACGTGTTCATCACGCCAGCGGTGGATGAAGCCATACATCTTTCTCATCAACAAGTTATAGTTTGAGATCTGCCACCGAAGTCCATCCCCCCGGATGGAAATTCGGCGCCGCATTTACATCGAAGAGGGGATGGACTTCGTCGTGTCCAGTGGCTATCGGCCCACCTGGCAGTGACTGCCCATAGTTTGCATGGCAGGGTAGGAAACTGAAACGGCTACATTCATGCAGCAGCCAATCTTCATCGGTCCAGGATCCTGTAGGGGGGAATTTAAATGTGCCCTGGAGTGTTTGTGAGGAATTGCAGCGTTAGCTTGAACTTTTTCCAGCCACCGCGCTGCTCCTCCTCCATCCGGGAGCTGCTGTCATTGAGCGTACTCCGCTACTCTTTTTCAAGGATGCCGTGCCGCCGAAATCCAGCCGACTGCCCTTATCATGGCCACGATTATGCTATGTTCAAACCAAAATCAGGAGACATCATTGTCTGGCTCTCTGTTTTCACAGACGCTGCTGGAATCAAGCAAGAGTCTTTGCGCGCAATGGAGTATCTGGAGGGCTATTACCGCTTTGAGCGAGGTGAGGGCGAGGGTCAATGCGGTCCGTGGGTCCTGAAAATTGTTGACCTCGATATACCAAGCTGGAAAGGGATGCCGGATAGATCATGCACGGCCTCGCTTTGGCGCTGGAACTGTGCCAGTGGACCAGGGAGGACGGCACCGGGGAAAACTATATACGTGCAGATCACTCCGCTCTTCCAGTGTATGGAGACATTCGGCTGCGTTGCGAAGACGAATCGCACGGGCACATGAGGCCCACAGTGACCTTGTCAATGTATGATGGTGGTATCATTGATGGACATGACATTGTCGTCGGCTCCAGCAAGGGCAGCAGAACGACCGAATTGCAGTTTACCTCGAGGTGCCGCAGCAGTGATGAGCTTGTTTTGAGGGGTATCGAAGTTCCGTCGACTTGGTGAAGCCCATGTAGAAGGAGGAAGGGCTTAGTTTTGTCTACAGTTGGTAAATGTGAGACATCGTGTCCGATCAATAAACCCATCGTACCTCACTTCTGTATGATTGTGTTTCATTGTGTTGAATAACTGTCGGAATTGGCCCACTGTTTACAATTTGATGTCTCATTTCTACAATGTGTCTGTCCGGATGAATATAGCAGAGTAACCGGTATGTGAGTCATGTGTCAAGAATATACCAGAGTAACGCCATGTCGGACATTGAAATGCGGCACCGCATTTCCATGTCCGCATCGAAATGCGGCACCGCATTTCCATGTCCGACAAGAAAATGTGCATCATTTCCGTCCAGGTACGAAATACCAACACGGGTCTATAATTGATCAGAAAACGAGGTTGGCATTGCAATGCGGCGACGCATTTCCAGCTTGGCAATGGAAACTTCTTTTTGGACAAGGGAATGCGGTGCCGCATTTCCGTACAAACCTTCGAAAGTGTGACATTTCCGACCAGCGCGATGGAATGCGTTACCGCATTCCGAGAGAGGGTCTGCAATGGACAAATTGCGATGTCCGTTCTGGAAATGCGCGCCGCATTTCCATGTCCGTCATCGACTTTTTTTACAATGGAATGCGGTGCCAATTTTTTGCTGATGGGCCTGCAGTTCGAACAACGACCATCCCCAATACTGAAATGCGGCACCGCATTTTCAATCCCGCCATGACCTCCTTGTTCGACCTCGTTGTTCGACCTCTGTAAGCGTGGTGGCATCCATGCAATGAGCGGGAGAGGCCAAAACTGGCGTGTGGACAAAGGAAATTTTGGAAATGCGGCACCGCATTTCCAATTCAGATTACTTTTTACTATGCCAACATTGAAATGGAAAAATTTAGTCCCTCCCCTGTTTTGGAAATGCGGTGCCGCATTTCCAAAAAGGTTCTTAGAGTTGCCAAAATTTTGGAAATGCGGTGCCCCATTTCTGATTTGGGGAGGCGTGTTTGGTTTGGCGATTGTGTGGCTGGAATGCACACTGAAGAGGGGTCACGAATGTCGGGCAGAATTTCCTTTATATACTCTGGAAAGAAATTTACATTTACAGAGACTTCATTAAAATTCTATTAATCTTGAAATCATCCGAATCCTCATCATGTTCTAGACTGTCCTGCTCCTCTCCACCCCCTCAGTGCCTCTCTCATCTCCAGCGGACTGCTCGTTGGCCAGGCTTTCGAAAATCCCATCTTCCCTTGCGGAACTGTCCATCTCACCTCCGTTGGGTCGTCTTCCTCCCTGTCTGCGTCGCTCTCATCCCGCTGATCACATATGTACTTTCGTACCCGTCTACCTGTCTGAGCTGCTGCCAACTCTTTCCTTATCCTTCTGTCCTCCCTAGCCCTCTCCAAAATCTGCTCTACTTTACTGGGATTCTCACTTCTTCTAATCGCTGTATTTGCGAATTAGCTGCATAACTAGGAAGGGAGTAGTCCCTCACCGGGCTCGTCATGAAATCGGCCCTCGCAAAGAACGGGACATTCTTCCTGGCAGGAAGTGTAGGCCCTACATGTTTCGACCCGGACCCTGCAATCCTGCACATGACAATCATCAACGAGACTAATGAGAACCACAGTCGGAAATTCGTTTGACATAAATGACCCAGAAGGCTTTGCAAACTTACAATGTTTGCACTCACTCGTATTCCGGTTCTCCTCCGCATCAATGTCCACTGTGTCTTCCTCGGACTCCGACGAATCCGAGGAGACTTCCGCTCTGTCGGGAGCCTTCACATTCCGTTGCGCCGCAGCCCCTCCAGATGGGATCCCCACACGGATGAATCCTCCTCGTAGGCAAAGAGGTGCGGTCGGAAAACCGCCCAGCCCACATTGAGGCACCTGTTACAATGCCATCCACACATTACCACATGGCGCTTCAGATGTTGCGAACTACATCCTAACGAGAATTTGCAGAACAGCAAGATCAAGATTCTTCATACCTGTCCCACAGATGAGGTCGAGCACTGTGCCCTCCACGTCTGTGCATGTCTCCATAATTGTCTGAATGAAGGCAGGGCTCCGAGTCCGTGAGTACCGCAGGGGTTCCGTTGAAGTGAGGCTATGAGGGAGAAGTTCCTTGGGAACGTTGTTGAACAGAACGTCGTAATCGAGTGGGTCGCAGTTCGGGTCACCTTTCCTCCCTCCTTCCGGAAAGCAAAGGTGGAGTTCTCTTCACAAAGCAGTATGCATCGAACTGCTTCGTCTGCATACACAGGGGGAAACGATTAGAAACCGAATGCGGCACCGCATTTGAAAACACCCAAGCAAATGAAATGGACGAGTGCCAGTGTCGTAATCACCTTCTTCCCTTCCGACCGAAGGCCCAGTGTGTTTGATGCACGTCCACTTCTTTTTCAGAATCGGGACGGTGCTCTTGCGGGTCCACTTCGCAATTCCTGTCTGAGTGTTTTTTCCTCTGCTCGCCAGGACAACCACACAGCCTCTGTCGTCCAACACCATGCGGGCAAGCCCGAATCCTTTCTTCCAAAAGTCCTCCGAGTACCTGTTCCAAGATGGCAAAGCTTGCAGTCCTTCCACAGGCTCTCCGTCCGGAATATCCAAGATGATCA
Organism: Takakia lepidozioides; assembly: GCA_030704615.1. Taxonomy (NCBI): domain Eukaryota; kingdom Viridiplantae; phylum Streptophyta; class Takakiopsida; order Takakiales; family Takakiaceae; genus Takakia; species Takakia lepidozioides. Next base: position 20,828,930 of record CM060733.1, read on the forward strand.
TATCGCAAGACCACTCGGTGGCATTTCCGCCCCTCCTACAATCCTTGTCTGCACACACCCTCTCAAAGAACGAGACCATATTCTGAAATCCTGGGGTGTCGGAAGGCTCTTCGGCAGTCGCCTTCTTCAGTGCTCTGCCCTTCAGACCCTCCATGGTCTTCAGGTATGCCCGCTTGGCTGCCCGTCCATCCAAAGCCGCCAAGAAACTCTCATTTAACACACTGGACTACAGTTTCGGGAGCCACTTTCGGCCTCTTCATTTCCACCGGCTCGAAAGGGTGCCCCCCTGGGGGGTTGAAGAGTGCCTCTTTGCCGAGCCCAGTTCTCGTGGCTCTCGGACAACGGTGGGCACAGGGGAGGCAGCCTGCGTTTGGGGGGGTGGGCTGGTTGCAAAGTCTCCATCGGAGTCCTCTTCCTCACCCTCTCTTCCTGACAGGCTGTTTTCTGCTTCTTCGTTTTGGCGGGTGTCACAACAGCTGCTCCTTGCTGGCGAGTCCTCTTCTTGACCCCTTCTGTTGGGGCCTGCACAGCTGCATCCACCGTCTTTTGTGCCATCTCAGCTGCCTTTCTGGATTCTTCGAAGCAGCAGATTCCTGCCGACTTTGGCCCAGCAGGGACACGTCTTTCCTTTCTCTTCTCTTCTGCCAAGGCGTGCATATCTTTCTCAGACTCGTCAACAATACCGCCAGACATTGTCCAGGTACCACGGCCTCCAACGATGCCGGGGATCCAAGACACAGCTTGGGCCCGCCACGGTCCAAGCCATGAAGAACGGGGCTCTTGAGCCAGGGCCCCTGTCTGAAGGAGCACGTATTTCATATACCTGCAAGGCAGTCAGCATGCTGAGCAAAATTTGAGACCACCTACTGGCAGAGTGCCACCGAAAACATAAAATGCGAATGCGGTGCCGCATTTCCGAGACAAACCTCGTAACCAGGCTTCGCATACAAGGGCAGCTGTGCTTCACCTGTAAACAATTCGCATTGCAGCTTTCCCCGCTCCCTCCTGATGTGTAAACTCCACGCTCCTTCTTGCTGCTGTAAGCTCTCTA